>JAVYIG010009801.1:0-74754 GCA_035222895.1 Strongylocentrotus droebachiensis | reverse complement strand
AGTGACTGCGAGCAAGACTAGCTCTCTCAAACTGTTAAACAACCATTTCGGTTTTATGAATGGGGTGACAGAGCGTGGTCCAAGTACCCCTTTGTTTGTTACGTAACATATAGGAGAGCCCAGAAAACATAATCCTAGACTTGTTGTTGAAGTTGTTTTTGTAATGACTTCATGTGTCAAGTTTAACTTATAATTGTAACAATGTGTCACAATCCTTCTGGTTATCATTATTATCTATTATTCTACTTCTACTCCGATCCTAAACTAAAACCGTACGTGATTTACAACTATTCATATTACTACTGTCAGGCGGCGGGGGGTGGGGGGGGGGGGGGGGGCATAAACCCAAATTTAATTTATAAAGTGCCCCAAAACGGGTACGAACAGGATTCCCCCCCCCCCCCCCTCGAGAACAAACACACACCATCAAGGCGGAGTAACAGAGGCTGATTTCAAAGCAAAAATCATAATTTAAAAACTTTGTTGGCCGTTGATCCCTCATTTTAAAAGAACAGCGGTGGATCCAGGATTTGGAAATAGAGGGGGTGCAGACGGCAAATTTGAATAAAGAGGGGGCGCAGAAGGAAATTTTCTTAGTATGTTCAATGTGTGATTCTCAACAACAAGAAAGAAAGGAGGGGCTTGCGCCCTCTTGCGCCCCCTGCATGGATTCGTCACTGTAAGAATAGGTCTAAGCAACAACAAACATGTTAGTTAAACCTTCACTTCCAACAGCTTTTTATAATTTAATTTTGGAGCCCATTCGTTAAATTCATTTTCTTATAATCTCCTTTAAATCTGCCCCTGATATATTTGAATGCATAATGCGGGCTTCATTTTTTTTCCCCTGAAGACCTAAAATTTGACCCGTGTTAAAATATATTATGAGGAGGGGGGGGGGGGGGGGGTGCTCAATCCGAGACCCATCCAAAATAAGCTAGGCTCAGTGATATCTAAACTCCACCGTAAAAACCACCCCCCCCCCCCCCCCCCAAAAAAAAAAAAAAAAAAAAAAAAAATCGAAATGAAGTCATGCGAGCTGTTTTTTTTGTTGTGTTTTTGATAAAAGAATGATATCTGAGCTCCCCCCCCCCCAATATTTTGGGGGAACTCATCACACGGGTGGAAATGTTATCCT
Organism: Strongylocentrotus droebachiensis; assembly: GCA_035222895.1. Classification (NCBI taxonomy): domain Eukaryota; kingdom Metazoa; phylum Echinodermata; class Echinoidea; order Camarodonta; family Strongylocentrotidae; genus Strongylocentrotus; species Strongylocentrotus droebachiensis. The sequence continues at coordinate 73,616 of JAVYIG010009801.1, read as the reverse complement.
TTTTTGGGAGGATCGAGAGAGGAGCTCAATGATAATCGATTCCCAACAAAAATATGGTAGACACAATGATATCTGAGCCCCCCCCCCCCCCTCAAAAAAAAAAAAAATTGGGAGAGGGCTCAGTAATATTTGAGCCACACCAAAATTATAAGTGGCTTAGAGATAACTGTCCCCCCACCAAAAAAAATTGGTGGTTGTTCAATTAATGTCTGAGCCACCCCCCCCCCCCCCCCCCCCCTCCGCACACAACCCCTCTGAAAGATAGAAGGGCAGGCTTAACCCCAAATCCGTCTTAGTTTGTTCCTACTAAAAAAAAAACCCTGCCCTGATATATTAGAATGCATAACATGGGCACGATTTTTTTTTTGCCCGATAAAGACCCGAAATTTGACCTGTGTTAAAATAAATTAGGAGGAGGGGGGGGGGGGGGCTCAATCCGAGCCCCACCCAAAATATGATGGGCTCAATGATATCTGAACTCCACCCACAAAGAAAGAAAGAAAAAAAAATGAAGTCATGCGAGATGATTTTTTTAAAATTTGGATAAGAAATTATTTCTGAGCCCCCCCCCCCCCAATATTTTGTGGGAACTCATAACGCGGATGGAAATTTTTTCCTTGAAAGAGAATTGAAAATTTGACTTTTGTTAAAATATCTTCGGAGGAGAGAGGAGCTCAATGATAGTCGATTCCCAACAAAAATATGGTAGACACAATGATATCTGAGCCCCCCCCCAAAAAAAAAAACAAAAAAACAATGGGGTAAGGGCTCTATAATATTTGATCCACACCAAAATTATAAGTGGCTTAGTGATAAATGTACCCCACCCAAAAATTTGGTGGTTGTTCATTGTCTGAGCCCCCCCCCCCCCCCATCCGCACACACCCCTCTCCAAGATAGGGCCATTAGCCCCAAATCCGCCTTTGTTCTTCGTATGAGCAAATTTTCAAACTGAAGTGCACGCGAGCTGATTTTTTTTTTCTCGATAGAGACCTAGCTGAAATGTGACCTGTGTTAAAATGTATTGGGAGGGGAGAGGGCTGTATATAGGGCCAAGTTTCGTAAAAATAATGCAAATCGTAAAGATGCATAGCCTACGTTACACACTTCAAATGGGGGTGTTTCCATTTGTTGACCTCACCTTACACCCCTAACTCTAAGCATAATCTTAAACATAACCCTAACCTACCCATGTCAGCTAGGATGACAGGGGGTGTATACATGCAGGTAACATGTGGAAACACCCATTTGAAGTGTGTGAAGCCTGTGCACTTTACAATTTTTTTTTTTTTTTTTTTTTTTTTAACGAAAAGTGGTCCTGCAGATCGAGGCTCATATAATTTTCGAAATGCAAAAAACCCAACAAATTAATGATTTAGTTTCTTATTACACCCTTTAGTGGCATCTCACTTGTTCGACGTTGGAGTCGAGGGCAGAGGCACCTCGGCCTACGTTGTACTGTATAGAATTATATAGACTCAGACTAGCGGGAGTGGCGTAAACAAAAACAACAATAAAATAAAAGCTGGAGACTTGAGGTCGATGGATCGAACTCGATCTTGTAAAGTTCTAATTTTGAGGTTGTCCCAACAGTACAGCAATTAAATGTCTTTACCCCCACCCTCACCCTGCCCCCTCCCCCTCCCCCCATCCCGTACAACGAATCTTTAAATGCGCGTCCCGCGTCCATCACAGACTGGGAGTAAGACTATGCGTTGAACCGATTTCTAAGAAGTTAATAATCCCGCACGGGCGATGTGTCGAGCTAGTTTCTAAGAAATTCCCACGGAGCGCGGCGGACATGTCTACCTACGTGTGTACTATACTTCTATAATCCCCATGTTTGGGTGTTTTGTAAACAATAGATTTCCCATCGACAGCACGTGCCGAATCTTGAATCTTGAATTTGTTGCACCCAAAAGCTACGTTGACAGCTGTCCGAGGAGAAGAGTCAAGACTTGATTATCTACGGTACCTTCAGAGTACTGGCGTTGCGTTGGAAAGCGAGAGGTAATTTTACAATGCTTTTTCTTTCAAGTTTTACAGTAACGTTAACTTAATTAGATAACAGTTAATGTGTTACAATTTACAAAGTGTTACAGCTACTAGTACTACCACAGTGTTTTGTTACTTAGATTCACACGTTGTGCACTGTAGTGTACTGGGCGAGACGGAGCTAAGTTACGGTGTTAAACAGTTATTGGACTAACGTTGCTGTACTAATCCCACAGTAGCTATAGACTCTGGCAATTTGGAAGTCTATTTTATGTTGGATCTAGATCTAACTTTATGTCTAGTATTCTCATGGTCGGCATGACGTCACAGTCACGTGATTTTCCTAACTACGCGATCGGCCATTTTGGCGAAGGTGCAAACAAACGGTGCGATCGTGTTTTGACTGTGCAGCTTCCGTGACATTTTTCGAGCTTGTAGTTGATTTGAACTGTTTTTCCATTATATTTTATAGCGTTTTTTACTTCATTTTAATTGCTGGACAATGGTGAAAATCTGTTGTGTGTACGGGTGTTCCAAGAACAAGGCAAGATGAAGATGGCCAGCTTTGTCGTTTTATATGCTGCCCAGCCGAGTCACAGAGCCAGCGAGACGCCAGGCCTGGTTGACCGCGATTAGCCGGGCCGGGCGCAGGAGGAGAAAACTGGCCGGCCCGGCTGTGGGAACCCAAATCAGACTACAATTACATTTGTTCCTCTCACTTCATCTCAGGTAGACTACTTATTTAATTAAACTTTTCATATGATTTGCTCTTCAAGTTTAGAAATGAGAGAACCATGAATAACTCAGATTTTTTTCCTTTATAAAAGTTTAAGGAAGGGGCCTAAACAACTTAAATTAAAAAGAGTTAAACAAATTTCAGAGAAAATAATGAGTAATACAAATAGGGTCAAGTCTAGTCTAGACCTAACTAATATTGTAATATTAAACTAATAAAATAAGTAGTAAATAGTGGGTAAATTACACTTTACTCCCACGGCTTCACTCAGATTTGTTTCACTTTCTGTAAGTTTCTGATGTTCTTTTTGTCTAGAAATTTTGATATGGATTATGGGGTTCGGGGGGTTTCCCAATCTGCAATTTACGTCACATTTTTACCACTTTTCTCCTGATTGTTCAGCATGCCAAAATATATTATAATAATATCAAGATCTAGGCTTTTGAGTTTTGTGTGTGTTTTGTTTGTTTGGTTGTGCGCGCATGAATAATCAAGTGCGCAGAGGCTGCCAGAGCTGTGGCGATAAAGGCTAAACTATAATTGTAAATTCCCGTAGTAATTACTTGTTTATCTTTATTGTATATTTTCAGGAGCTAAACACAACTCCAAAGACCACCCAGACTACGTTCCATCGATGTTTCCGCAACGCCTGTCACCGAGTGGTTCGACACCTGACAAGAGGAAGCTAGATCGCTTTGAACGTGCAGAAAGAAAAAGGAAACGAGGTGAGTTTTTTTTTTTTTTTACACTTTAGGGCCTACTGGCTACATCCAGAAAGTTATAGATCTATGTTATAAAATATAAGTGCATCAATATATTTGGTTAAATTCTTCAAAATCAACTTAAAGATGAGAAAAATATTCAATACGAATATTTGGTTGAGTAGTATTTTCTTGAGTACGGCCTAACTGCTACTTTTACCCTGTCCCTAAATATTGTCTTGTTATTTTTTGTTATACGTACTTAGTTCCATGTGTACAGTTTATGGTATGTATATAATACAATCCTCCTTTCATTTCACAAGAATGACACACCCAATAATTTTTGATTTAAACAGTTAATCAGGCAATCATTTTTTTCCTCCAATATAATAGAAATAAAGAATAGATACACAGATAGAATACATCTTTTTTTTCTTCCTCCAATCTTAGGCGAAGAAGTTCACCTTAGACCTCAGAAACCAGATGAAGTCGAGGATGTACTAGATGATCACCCTGATGCCAACATCGCTGTGCCCGTTGATGAAGAAGAGGAAGCAGTGCCCGTTGATGAAGAAGAAGCCGGTCCAGCTCCTCCAGGCTTTCAAGCACCGCTTCAGCCAACTGAACGTGAATCTTTGATTCTAGAGATGGAAGCGTTGCGTCGTGAACGTGACGAGGCACTGACAAAGGTGAAAAGACTAGAGGACTCTCTACTAGCTTCCAATTTGTCATCAAAGTATGCCTTGCAAAAAAGCCTATATAGCTTTTTTTTTAAGCTTAATCAACTCAGCTGTGTTTATTTCATTACAATCAGATTTTGAAAATTGTGAGAATTCATTATATCATGTACCAGTATTGTTTTCCTTTTCATGGATGCATTGATAACTTGTACTTAGAGGATTTCAAATACACTGTATATGTCCCATGTATTATGGCAAAATGAGATGAAATGTATTTTTTGTTCTTCTTTTGTTTAAATGAAACTGGCAATGCAATATTCTGCATTATTACACACGATTCATTATATCATGTACCGGTATTGTTTTCCTTTTCATGGATGCATTGATAACTTGTACTTAGAGGATTTCAAGTACACTGTATATGTCCCAAGTATTATGGCAAAATGAGATGAAATGCATTTTTTTTTCTTCTAAAGTAGATATTGTTGCCCACTACTTTGTTGATATATAGTTACTATCCAGGTTTTTGTTTCTACTTAAACCAATAAGTCATATTTTAATTTTGATACATCAGACCACTTGCCAAGACAATGTCAATGGTTTAATGATTCAAATTTATTTCAGATGACTCCTGTTTTCGAGAAATATTTAGAGATATATTTGTCACAAGGACTCATGTTTATTTTCCATGTCCTTTTTTTTGTTGTAATGTTACAATAAAAGTTACTTTTGCAACACAAATATTATTTGAATGGTGTTTGACTTGATTTTGACTTGAAATGAATAGATGTTATGATATGATATGAAAATATACTATAAATGTAACGTAACTAGCCGTGGAATTTATTTACAAAGATCACAACCACACCTCACTCCTCATCTTCTCTCGAAACACCACACACTTATACTGCGAACAATTAATGTAAATGAAGCACAATTCAGTTATGTTCTTTTTGGCGTAACAAGTAACATTTATTATTATATTAGTCAATTACACATAGTAAAGAAAGACTTTCAAGCACAATTGAAGGCAAATATAGGCACATAAATATGAACTGCAAAATAAAGACAAGTTCAAAAAATACATCTTAAGAATTGAACGATGTTATCTTGTCATTTGACAAAAAAGCGGGATATCTTCATATAAACAACGTCAACAATTTGCATATATGAGGCAAAATATAGGCACATAAATAGATCTATAAACTGCAAAATAAAGACATGGTCAAAAAATATATCTTAAGAATTGAACAATGTTATCTTGTTGACAAAAAAGCGGGATATCTTCATATAAACAACGTCAACAATTTGCATATATCAGGCAAAACATAGGCACATAAATAGATATAAACTGCAAAATAAAGACATGGTCAAAAAATACATCTTAAGAATTGAACAATGTTATCTTGTTGACAAAAAAGCAGGATGTCTTCATGTAAAAACATAACGTCAAAAATTTGCATATGAGGCAAAATATAGGCACATAAATATGAAGATACAAATAAGAAATACTGTTATGATATTTATTGCAAAATACTGGCAAAGTTGAAAGAAATGTTCTCTTCATGAATATAAAAAAGGCAAGTAATGTTCATGTCATTAATATAAAAAAATGTTTTTAATTACTTCTTAACTTTACGGCAAGGTGGGCAATACCAAGTCTTTGATCTTGGCAATCTGGTTAGTTTCAGGCACTTCGGATGAAACCACTCGTCACAGCGGTCGCAGCTCACCATCTCCCCGGTGCCGTCTGCGCTGCGACACAAGCAGTACAACTTGTCGTCAGAGTGTATGGGCGTACGGCGATTGCGCTTTTGTTTGCACCTTCGCGATCGGTCGTTATGCGGAAGTTACGTTCGCGAGTAAAAATCCCCGGATGTCCGACCGAGAGAATTAGTAAAACTAGATCTAGTAGATCTAGAACTTAAAGGTACTATGTCCCTTTTGCAGCCAACCTCAAATTCTGTAGAACTTTGCAGGAATTATGAATAGGGTCTAGCCTATGTCATGTAGGCCTAGACCTAGACCTATGTCCTATCTGTGAAATTTAAATGTTAGCAGTGTCCTCATATTCAAATTATGCAAGGAAACCCGTTTACTTGCTAGACTTCACTGTCAGACACTACTGAGTGACTGACTGGCTTTTTTTTCTTCTTTGGTCATAAAATACATGAAAAGAGTTGTAAAGGGTACATGAGCATTTGTCTAGATCTACATCAATAACCCACTTCTTGTGATGGCCAAGATTAAACTGATTGAATCTTTGCGCAGCATAAAACGTAGACCTCTATGACCATTCGGTACAGTTGTCTGAAAATCAAGACTATTACTTTTGGGCTCTAGGCCTATAGCCCTAAAGTCGATTTGACAACTAATAGATCTAGTCGTTATTTTCCCACTTGAAGACATTTTTAAGCCCCACTTTGTTTAGGGAAGTTCTAAATTAGTATTATCTTTCAAATGCAGTTGGAATTTAACTTTTTCATTTTTTTGGCCTGCAAATGGGACATAGTACCTTTAAGTAAGAAGGAATACAATGTCACTTTACAAATATGTTGACTGGGCTAGGCCACTCATACACGATGTCAATACAAAGTATAGGCCACTCATAACACGATGTCAATACAAAGTATAGGCCACTCATAACACGATGTCAATACAAAGTATAGGCCACTCATAACACGATGTCAATACAAAGTATAGGCCACTCATAACACGATGTCAATACAAAGTATAGGCCTAACAGTTAGGCCCTGGCCGAAGTTAAAGTGATCTTTTTAAAATTTGATGGTCATAGATCTAGTCTACTCATAGTTTAGATCTACAACTGTATGATGGAGGTACTTTTAATCCACGCACTTTGTTTTGAAAGGCTAAAAAGTCAAATAATTTAACATTTTTTATCAACGTTTTTTCCTCATTAAATACTAAATATTCTGAGGATCATTTATAGAGAAAACTTTGACAGGAATATTTGGTGAATGTTAACTCTCGTGTCGATTACGTGACCGCTTCAATTTTTCTTTGACAAAATCAAGCGGTACATTAATCCACGCACCACAGTTTTAATACAGGAAATGAATGTATATTTTCGTTTTCTGTCTCAATGAAGTGTATTCTTGATGATTTCATGAAATCATAAAAATACAAGAAACCAATGATTTTCCCTCAAAATTGTTGTGATATCGCGATAGGCTTGTTGTTTTATTGTCTATCCAAAAAAAATGAGCGCATATAACGCGTCGCTTCGCGCGTATTGAGGGATGCGTGGATTAATGTACTGCATGGATTAAGGTACCTCTACCATACTAATAATACAGTTGTTTATGAAGTCTTGAAGAATGTTGTATAAACCACAAATATTTTTTCAGGCATTTTTTATGGCAACACTTTCTTGCTGCTAACTGTGTGTTAGACTTTCGAAATTTGTGATTTTTTTTCTTCACTTTTTTGACTTGTTTAAATTTCTAGATGAGAATAGAATTATACTTTTTATAGATCTAACAAAGTTAGGTCTAGACCTACATATTACATCTAGATCTAGATCTGTTTACATTGTAGAGTATTGGCATGCACCCCCCCCCCCCCCAAAAAAAAAAAGTATCTGAAAGGCCCACTTTTTTTAAAAGAACCTATTGTAATTAATGTGGACCATTTATCAGGGGAGGATTAACAGGATCCTGTTAATGAGGATTATAAAAAGCGCTTAAAATGCCCTGTTTTCAGGTAACTAGATCTATATGAAAAAATTTCCGCTCGCATTATTTGTTTAAATGAAACCAAAACTAGAATTTCATCAATTATAATATATAATTTTTACCACAAGCTTTCCTTTGATACATAGATCACCAAAAAACGCCCACTGAGTACCCCACATCAAACTGGCAAATATTTTGAAAAATAGGCATTTGCGATGTCGTCTGCTATCAAGGGTGCTGGCATGTTTATGATCTGTAGTGAGACCCCCTACATGCAAGTCTGTGACGTATATTTGGACTTTGATAACATTCCATATTACCTTTAAAATTAATTAGATCTAGATACAATTTTGATATAAAATACGCTATACAAATACATAAAAATAATATAATGATAGAAACATTATTTGTTTATACTCAAATTTTAGGTTTAAACATTGCGATAGAATAACAGTTATATTGTTAGGAAGCTTGTAACTCCCATTGTGTAAGATTGGCTGCATACCAGCATATGAATGACTAGACTTCTTTTTCATTCATTATGCAGATCGTACAGCTGATCTAACACAACGGGAGTACTGTGAAAAAAAAGTTCAACAATTACATGTATGTGGATAAATTAAGATCTACAAAGCTTGCTAACATCCTCGTTCTGATTAAACAGTTAATGTCATGATTTTCATGAAGTTTTCGGGATGAACCGTTGCTAGAATTTTATTTTGAAAGGGATTTTACATATTAAATATATAAATGCAATGCAAGAGGTTTCTAACACTGCACATTTCTTTTAATTTAATATACTACACAAACAGTTCGTTTATGATTGTGAAAGACCAGTAAGGGTTTGTCCATAAATACATGTACGTCAAAAATTGGGGGGAATGGAATCATCATGGTGCCGCCCAGGGCATACCAAAATGGCTTTGAATGCTAGCGTAATATTTGGTTTACACCTTTACATGTATGGAAATATTTAAAGAGGTGATTCAGGGATCATATGAAATGTGAAAATGCTTCTTTTTGCACACAGTATGCCTTTGCGTTTTGGCTTTTGGCCCCCTTTTTATAGGAAATACATATCCTGCTCATCAGGATTTAGAGGAGTGCATGAGCCTAAAATTCCCTGTGTTCAGGTTGCTTTAAATATAAAAAAATGACCTCGTGTTTTGCGCTCGCATGATTGATTAAGAGAAGGGAGGGGTATTATACATGTATGTTCATGGAAAATTTAAACTCAAAAAGTGCAATGATTAGCCTACTTGACTTCAGGTCACTTTATGAAAATTTCCACTCACGATTTGCACTCGCATTATTTGTTTAAGGAGATACATTCCCTGTTCATGAGGATTAAAAGGAGGCACTTAAAATGCCTTGCTTTCAGGTCACTCTGAAGAAAAAATGGTTAATGTTGGATCTGCCTCTGCAAACAGTTATTTTGTATCAAAGGTCCGTTTTATCAACTTACGCACCCCCCCCCCCCCTGAAAAATCCCATTTACAGGCCTGCCTTACCATACCCATATTGGCAAAAGAGTACAAGGTTATAACTAGACCGAGGTATCTGTCTTCAGATACATGTCTAGGTTATAACCTCATATAGTGGATGAGTGGTTAGATCTATAACTTTACGCCTTACCATACCCATATTAGTAAAAGAGTACAAGGTTATAACTAGACGAAGTATCTTCAGATACATGTCTAGGTTATAACCTTATACAGTGGATGAGTGGAATAGATCTATAAATCTTAAACTTTTAGTAGAAGAATACTTCAGAGTAATAAGACTAAATTAGACATACATGTTGATCTAGTTATAATACTACATCAAGTAGGCTAGATGTATATAGATCTTGACCTATACACATCATATGTATGTCCCCCCTTAATCTAAATGGCGTAACTTTTTATCAAAAAGACACTGACACTTACCTCTTGTGTTTACAGAACAATTGATGATACATTTTGGTAACAAGATCTGATGTGAATTTTTTCAATAAACTGAAGGGATTTTGTAATTTTTTTCCAATTTAGGAGGCTTGAACATTGCAATTTGTCCCCTAAAATTATGCTCACCAAACCGTGCAAAGACACAAAAAGTGTCAGGATAAGTCAGTTGCAAAGGGGTCTAACAATGGATGATAAACAACAACAGTACTTGAACTACTACACCATATAAAAGGAAATTGCCAAAATGCACCGACCCCCCCACCCCCCACCAGATAACTCTTGTGACTTTAAAGAAAATCCAATCTCAGGGCATCCAATGCCAACATAAACACTGATATTTCGGTCTAGCCTAGACTAGTCTAGATCTATGCAGGTAGTGCCTTATATGTTTTTTATTAAAAATTGAGTTTTTAATTCATGTTTAAATGTAAAACTTTGATTTATTCCCTCTGATCATACATTTAAAGATAAACTCCAGTACTGGTAAAAAAAAAAAATTAATTCTCACAGAATCAAACGAAACTTACACTGAATGTTCAAGATTACAAATAAATGACATGTGCCAAACAATTTTGGAAGAAAATGTATACTGGCTGAGTAATGAGCATAGAAAGACAAGGAAACCAAGGTAGTACCATCCCCGACACCATGTGTGTTGTCCCATATATAGCTTTCTATGTGAGTGTTTGTTACTTTACCAAGACTCGGTCAAATTTATTATGATTTTGATGACTCCAGAACCTTGCAGTGCACACCAATACTTACATGCTACATGATCAACTGTTTCTGATCCTTTCACACGTACCTCTACTTTCACAATGCAAGCGCATTACCAGTACTAAAGTTTATCTTTAAGTTTAAGGACACTCTATGGGTTACTTGTTAAAGAATTAGAAGAACTAAACAGTTTACATTTGCCCATAGATATATACCAAACACCTGGGCCTGCGTCTACCACGTGCATGTGCATTGGGTTGCTAACATAGAGTTACATGTACATACGCAGGAACTGAGTGCGCGCACATGAATAAACGCACTTAGCACCCAAGTCGAGTTGGGTGCCGCGCGTCGAGGGTAGACCCGTTAAGTTCTTCTAACTCCTTAACCAGTAACCCATAGAGTATCGGATAAAGTTCTTTGGGGTTTATTTTATGTATTCTAGCTGTTCAAGATCTAGTGCTTCATGCTGAAGAAACATGGCTGTTTTGGATCCACTGACAGAGTTGGAGAGTGCAGCTGAGCCTGATGATGCTCTTCCAAACACACAGATGACAGGTAAGTAAATTATGGGAAAGAATTCTTAAATAATGTGCTGTAAGTGAATGCAGAAACAAATGTAGCACAGCGAAAGTTTGCAAAATGGACATAGATGAGAACTAGTAGTAGTGGGTCTTTCCATAACCTGACACCCTAACCCTAAACCCTAGGGTTAGGATTAGGTTTAGGATTAGGGTGTCGGGTTATGGAAACACCCAGTAGTAGTAGGCCTACATGTACTGTGAATTTTCAAAGATCATTGTGATAATTGTGTAAATATCTTCAGCTTTCATAGCTATTGTTCAGTGTATTTTAAATTCACAGCATATTGAATTGAATTGAATTTATAATATTAACAACAATACTATTATTTATTATCATAGTGGTGTTACATAATACATGTATGCTGTAATGTTTTGGACGATTACAATTCCTAGTTTTTTCAGAGCTTGTTTTTTCCCAAAATTGTAAACAGATTTGTTTTGATGTTGTGCAACATGGACAGAAATTGAGCTTTTACACAGTCTGTCATGTTGTCTACATGTACAATGTATCCCTCATTTCTAGGAATAGCTAAATCCTTTCATTGACCTTTCCATATAAAATAAAAGAAGAGTGCCAAACAATGTAAACCATTTAAGCAATATCATATTTATGAATGTACTTAGGTCTCCAGACAGAGCTTGAGAGTGAAGCTGATGAGGATCTACATTGTGAGACAGGTATGTTCTGGGAAAATTCCATACAATGTTTTGGGGAAAAGCAGAACAAACTTTAAAGAATGAAGAAAAACTCAAAAACTTAAACATGACTTAAAGTATCATTGAAGAGCAGAAGACTTTATTCCTGCGTTTATATTGAAGTAAAACCCCAAATTTGAATAAAACAGTTCTATAGATTTGTCTTCATTTTGTAATGCATTGACAGAATTTGAGCTTTTGCTTTGCGTGTGCATGTTTATATTCTGCGTTCTGGTATTTAAGCTTCCTTTAAATGACTTTTCCGTAAACTAAAGAAGAGTGCCAAACAATGAAAACAAAAGCAATGTCCCCTATGATGAGTAGCTATTCAGCTCATAGATGTAGTATACATAGTACAATAGACAAGATTAAGTGTGCTGGTCAATGCCTTAATTGGGTCATGAAAGTGAATACCATTTTCCTATTGCATCTGATTGTACATATATATATATATATATCTGCCTTACTGTTGTCAGTGTAGAATAGGTGGCCCACTAATTTTTTACAGTTTACACTATGATTAAAATTTTGTACTTACAATTTTCACTAAAATTCTTATTTGCTACACAAAAAAGATAATTAAAAAAGTATTCAATTCTATCTAATTCAGGAATGTGTATGTTTTTACAACACCAAGACAATTTGAACTACAAAAAAAAAGGTGAAATCTGACAAGATATCATACACGTACATGTATTTGCATATGTCAATAATAAATATTGCAACTTTCCATTCACATTAACATTAAAGTTTCCTGTGAGCATGTCACATAGCTTGCCTGGTCTATTCTTTTTTCCCCTTCATTTGCTATATATCCGTATTGGACAGCACAAGTACAGCTGACTGTCTGCTGTCTTTGAAAAAAATAACACCATGCATGGTTAGCAATTAGCATGGCAGGGCTTAATGTATCTGTAAAAGACAAGTATTATGCCCTTACCTACATTGTATTATGTTAAGCGTATGTGGTATACATGTATGTACATGTACATCTTTTCATTTGAATTCCTACAGGTCCCTGGACTCCTGGTATCTTTATCACTGAACTTGAGAGTGATGCAGATGAGGATGCTTGCCATATTCCAAGGAAAAGGGGTTAGTGTAACATCACTTATGAGTAATTGGTGTTCAATAAAGCTGTATGAAATTTTGGGTGAATTGACACTTGGTCTACTCTCACTTTGTCTAATGCCCGTTTGGTCTCATCCCACATTGTCTAATATCCCATTTTGTCTATAACCAGTTGGTCTAATAACCATTTGGTCTAATTGCCACTTAATCCATTTCCTATTTCTTCTAATTCCCAGTTAGGCTATCCCATTTCGTCTAATACCCTCTTGGTCTAACACCACTTAGTCTATCTGATTAGATGAACTGGTAATAGACCAGATGATCTTTTGGCAAAATGGGGAAAAGTATTATAGACAAAATGGTAGTTAGACCATTTGATAATTAGACAAAATGACAATCAGCCTTAGTGGGAATTAGTCCAAGTGATGATTGGACCAAACGGCAATTAGACCAAAGTGATAGTAGACCAAATGGGTTTAGCCATGTTAGTGTTAGATGATGTGGGAATTAGACCAACTGGTAGTAGACCAAGTGGATATGAACCAAATTTTGAACCATGAGCTTATTTCAAGTCAATTGTTATCCATATTGTGACTGGGCCTTTTATTTTATTTGAGGGCAGGAAATGACCTGGGATGGGTGTCAATACCATACATGTATGTGCTAGACATTGAACAATTTAAATGATTCTGTTAGAAAAAGAGTATTTGTTGAGTAATCAGCATAATAACCAAGGCATGATGTAGAAAGACTGTAATTTGATCAGTATTGACCAGTTGTTTTTTAGCTAGTAGTCAATATTTGATGATATTTTTGCTAGCCTAAAAAAAGCTAGTACACACATCTCAAAGCAGTCAATATATCTATATTATATCTTCAAAAATATTTGTGTTACCAATCTGGTATTAAAAAAATGAGCTTACCCTGTTCTTTCATCCAACTGGCATGTCATTAGGGCTAAATGAGGCTAAATTTCTTTGAAAAAACTTCACATTTTAGCAAAAATTGATGTTAATCTTGGCCAAAACGGTTCATATTTTTGGCTCACTTTTTCTCACCACAAACATTTTAGATAAGACTTGTTATGCCTCCACCTCTGCCTCATGTTTTCGGGTTGTCCGTCCGTACCCCCCTACCCCCCCCCCTACCCCCCATTGGACAAAGCATGTTTTTATGTGTGTTGGTTTGAATTTTTTTTGTTAATCGGGGTCTACCAAAATCCTGCGCCTGCAACCCCCCCCCCCCCCCCCCCCCCCTTAGCAAAAAGCTAAGTTGAGTCAATTAAGATTTTTGTATCCATTTATACTGCAACATAATGATAATGATTATACAAGATATAGTTAAGTCATTCTTCATTTTTTATATCATTGCACAGGAAAAAAGAGAAGACATGTGACATTTCAACTGGAATCATCATGCAGTGATCAAGAGCAGAAAAAAAGAGGTACTTACTCAAACAATCTGATATAACAAAGTAATTCTTAAGGGTCTTTCCAACATTTGCCCCTGCGGTAAATAAGTTTGCACATTGACCCCCCCAAAATGGCGTGTAAACCGGGCAATCAAGATGAGCAATACGCATCGCAACAATGCAACATCCCATTTTCCTGGCATGTGATTGGTCAAATATTTTTGCCTCCAGGAACCAAAATAAAAATTGCTTAGGTTTTGATTGGAGGAGATGCTTCTTCGTATGTGAACAGTCTGATAGGTTTATTACTGCATCGTTTTCTCATTTACCGCGGGGGCAAATGTTGAGGAGGTTTACCTGCTCTTATGAGAACGGCCCTTTATTATAGTAGACGGCAGTTTTTTAATGAACCATGTAAGTACATGTATGATATTATTTAGAAAATGTTACCATGGCAATCGCCAAAGACTTCTGTAGGTAAATGGTAACAAGTGGATTTGACAACGGGATATTTCAATTTTGCATGGCGATCCAAATTATATTGTACTTCAAAGCAAGTAAAGTCCTTCAGAAGTTGCAACTTGAATAAATTTTGAGAATTTTACTTCATTCCATTCATACATGTACATAAGCTGGCTATGCCGCACAAAGATTTGGTTATTCTTGTAGGCTTTCATGCCTGTTTACAACAATGGAGACGTAACTGCTTTGTTTTTTACTTCCCCTTTTGCAGTTAGAACTGGTCATCAGACATTTATAACTGTCCTTGCAGGAAGATGTTGTTCAACAGATTGTCTGGCAAGAGTCACACGAGCAGATGCAGCTGCAGCTCGGATCGCTTTTAAGGAAAAGTCGCTGGGTGATCAGAGGACATGGCTGATGGAGTACTTCAGAACCCACTCTTCTCGGTCTGAAAATGAAAGTCTCCAATTCTCCTACAACATCGGTTTGGAGCAGGTGTGTGCCACAGCCTGGCATCAAGTCGTTGGAATTGTGAGGTCAAGATTCTACTACTGGCAGAAGCAGTTCAGAGGTGAGGTTCATATTTCAAAACAGTTTCTTTGAAAATTCATGGCCTTTGTACATAATGTACTGGGCAAAAAATGTACATAAACCCTAAAAGAATCTCCCATATTCATCCAACGTATTATTGTCCTTTTTTGTTTATAGAAAGCTTGCAGGTAGTTAAACTTGAAATACAGAGTGACTGTTGGTCATTCTTATTGGTTTGGCTAAAACTCTTTTTTCCTGGCTCATTTGTATGATATAAACCTCTCACAAAATTATAGGTAAAATTTCTTGTTTTGATATCTCAAAATCATTTGAAATAAGTTCATCTTCAGAAGAATATGAGAATACTGCATTGGCATTCAATCAGAATTGATATCAATTAAACACAATCTTATCTCTAAACAAATGAAGAATTCACTGTTGACAAAAATGCATTTTGCAAGATTTGACTTTCTACTTGGTCAGATATTCAGGTGTCCTGCATATTCCATGATTACATTATAAAAATTGGGCATCATTGTCTAGGGGAATGAACAGGCTTTCCAATGGTGCCAAACTGAAGTATCATTTAATCATTTAATACAACGAGAGATACCCTTTCTCAAACTTGAATTGCAGAACTTTTTGTGAGGGGTTTTCGTGTACGACAGCTGCATTATCTTTCATTACTCTTATGTAGCTTTAACACTTACTGTACTGGGGGGTGGGGGGCATCAGCCCACCCCTGCATTTTCGGGGATTGTGCTGTAACCGCTATTTGCTGTTTTTGGAAATCAGTAGGATGCGAATGCTAGAGAGTTACCTGACCTTTTGTGACCAAAGGTCAAGCCGAAAATTGAAATTTTTGTCATCTTGTCTACCAAACAAATGGCAAAGTGAAGTTTCTTGTTTGGGTCTATGAATCAGTAATGTTTCATTCTTTAGACTAGATTTATCATTTACTCAAACTGTAAATTGATCCAGATAATGATCTTAAGTATAAGAAGTCCTAAAACAATAAAATACATAAGAATTGAAAAACAGTAAAATACATTAGAAATTCATAATGGGGCGCCCAGTGTCAAATCTGACAGACATGGCGCAGTACAAATGGCCGTTATTATATTATTATTATTATAAAACAAGTATATGGACAATTCAATTATATGATAATGTCAAATAGGCTTTTAAGAAACTTTTTGCCAAAAAATAAACTCTGTAAAAGCAGCACAGCATTTATGTTCCTTGAGCAAGGCACTTTGTCTACATTGCTTCACCTTACCCAGGTGTTAAAATGGGTACCCTGTAGGATGCGAACGCAATGCAGTTGAATTGGCATTGTGTGCGCCTAATAGGTGACCAGCTGGAATGCTCCCCAGGGAGAGGAGATTGTGCACTGTAAATGCTGTTTTTTTTTTGTAATTGAATCCAATGACTGGGGCAATAATATGCTGTGAGCGCTTTGGTCTTAACTCGTAAAGCGCTTTATAAGAGACTGGTATTATTATTATTTATTTATGTAATTCATAATAAAAAACATATTCATGAATAGAATTTGCATAAATGACAAAATAAGCAATTTTCAGCCAAAAATATAGGTAAGGTCTCTTCCTTTGCGCAATATCTGAGGCGCATGCCGAGTTTTGTGGTGATCAGCCATTTTCGATATTTCTAGTTATTTCCATGCATGCATTTAATTTGTTGTGAATAGATGGACTGCTATACCCATTGCCTGCTAACTGCTTGAGGAAAGGACACAAGATTAACAAAACCCTAAACGCGAAGACAGAACTTAATGCATTTGCTCGTTCCTATGGAGACCGAATGCCTGACAGAGAGTCTGTAAACCTTCCACATGGGTTCACAAAGCGAGAGGTGTATAGAAGAATACGACAAGATAATGCTGAGGTTTGTTCTGAGACTCACTTCAAAAGGATTTGGAGAAAGGAAGAGCAGCACATCACAATCCCCAAGGTATTGTAAATTCCATTGACCCTAAACTGTACTGGATGGGAGTGAGTGGGGCGGGACGCTCAAAAGCTCTAAACATAGGTTGTTGCATACCATAATCAAAACCGCCATGTTTTCAGCAATGCCACTTCATTACTTTTTATTTTGACACTACACTACCGTAAGTTTTTGCAAAAACAGACAATTCTTTTATAGTGTCATATGACCCATCATGATTTCAGGTCAGTTTGTGTACAAAACATATTGCAGTTTTAATGCACTCCAAATGGGCCAATCGCCACAAAATTATGCAGAGATTTTGCCATTAGTTTCGCGGAAATTTGCTTATTTTATCAATAATGCTAATTTATGCAAATTATACCCCCGGTACAGTTAGGGTTAGACATAGATGAATTTATGATTCTTAGCCAGACGAAATCTGTTAAATTCCTGAGGCCTCTTGTATCTTTGTGTCAATATATTATTATATTAGTCTTATAACATCTACATTTATATGCATCAAGAAAACACATCCATAACATTAATTTTGTAATTAACAATCCTTCTCTTTGATATTTTTCTTTTTTTCTTTATAGGTGAACCGCTTCTCTAAGTGCGATGTGTGCACAGAGCTGAAAATGAAGCTTGGCAAGACAAACGACAAAGATGTTCGAAGACAATTGATTGCACAACATCAAAAACATGTAGAGAAACAAAGGTACAGCAAACTTTGATTAAAGCTTGAAGTTAATGTTGTAATTGATTTTGATGTACTTTTTTTTCTTTTAAGCATTTAGAATGAGGTGATCTGTGATCCAGTATTTTAAGTGCAACAAATGACAACCATGGATGTATTTTACATGTAGCTACAATATACAACTAGAGCTATGTCATTATATGCTTTCCTCATAGAAGTGAATATTTCAACAAAGATTTTGAAGGAGACAAAAACCGAGAAAGCTTAGAGGAATACTCAGGCTCCAAGATAAGTTGCTTTAAATAGAAGCGGCAAAATTGGAGAAAAATAACAGAACAAATTAAAAAATTGGACAACAAATATTAGCAATAAGAGAGTAATGAAATTCTTAATGGAAAAAAACAACAACAATGTTAATATATTTGAATAGGTGACCACAATAAAATATGGGCATTTGAACTGCCTATACGGATGTTTGGTTCTAATCAGTGGATATTTGACGTGAAAAGCCTATAGTAGAAGAAAAATACAATAGTAGGGAAAACAGGAGAAGAAATGTAGGCACAAGTTCATTACTTTAAAAAAGTATATTGGTCACAATTAAGTATCATTGATATAGACGTAAACCTAGCCAAGTCTCAGATAACACATTCAAATTACAATTTACTCGTGTATTTAAGGCATTAGTATTGGTTTTGTGATCAAAACTTCTAAGCATAGCATGACTCCTCATTGCTCTTTACCTTCTTTTCAGCAGCAGTGAGAGACAAAAATATTACAAACACATCCGCAAAGCGAAGTCACAGCCAGAGAAATACATGAGTGTAATCATCGATGGGATGGATCAGCACTGCACATCAATACCGCAACTCCATCCAACACCTAAAGCTCTGAGCTACAATGATCAACTGCACACTCACATCACCGGTGCACTTGTTCATGGAAGAGGTCAACACGCCTACATCAATTTTAACGAGTACCCACATGACAGCAACCTAACCATTAATATCCTGCTCAACATCCTGGTCCGTTATGCCGACTCTCTTCCACCAGTCCTCTACCTACAGCTGGACAACACTTCTAGGGAGAATAAGAATCGACATCTCTTTTCTTTTCTGTCCCTGCTCCTTGAACTCAATATCTTCAAGAAGGTAATGTTTAATACATGTTCTTTTTAGTAATTAATTGTCAATATAAGTATTCAGTCTGTAATGATGCTTTATTTAATCGCAAAATGAAAAGGAAATTTTGTTTATTTGAACTTGTATTGGATGGATAAGAGAATGCCTTTGTCTTGGAGGTTCTTTTCAGAATCATGTAAAGGACGAGTCAGAAATAATGATATACCTCGGAAATTGCCCATTGTTTGAGAATAAACATTATAAATATTCACTTTTGTCAGAAAACTATTCACAGTTGACAGTAAATAAAAGTAACTTGGTAAAAACCCAATTGCACCAAAACCTTGGGTTTAAAAGTACATGATATTTTGTGAAGGGATATGTAAATATAAAAATGTTTGACATGTACTGGTAGAGTACACTTTCCCGCTGCATGCAGTACCATTGCTGTTGGGCATCTATTCATGAAACAGCGTTTGAAAGTGGGTCAAACCCACTCTCTCGAAGTTGTAGTGTGAGCAGGAGAGAACAACGATGCAGAAAGAGTGTGAAAAAAAAGAGAAAATATTCATGATTACAAATTATTTTCACCATGGCAAATTTCCAAGGTGAATCATTATTTCTGACTCACTTTTTATGATGGGGGATTTTGCGCTATTGTATTGTTGCATATCTTCAGTTGATCCTCTGTTTTAATCTATCAAATACATTTACTGCCCAAAATGTCTGATATGTGTAGGCATCATAGGGTTAAAAAAAGATATTGTGACTTAGAATTATTTACTTTACACAGATACATGTATACCAATGGTAAATAGTGTTTTGGGTTTTTTGTTGTTGGTCGTAGCCTATTATTCTCGGAAAGATTGAACCCTATGAACGGGAAAGAGGTAGTGCACATTAGAAACCATGGGCAATATAAAGTTGTCATCTTTGTCATCAGTGTACATATGATTTGTAAAGCGTAAACAAAAACAAGCTTTGATAAATATGTTTTTTGTTAGATAAATGTTCTGATAAATGAAGAAAAATTTCAATTGAATAAATTATCCCTCATGCTTATTGGGTTGTATCATTGAGGAATGTCCCTAAAATTCAATTTATTCCATACTGTTGTTCACCTTATAACGTTTATTGTTTGCATTTAGATCAAAGTTGGCTTCTTGATGGTCGGTCACACACATGAGGACATCGACCAGTTCTTTTCAAGGATTGCAACTCACTTGAAGAAAAGGAGCACCCCATCTTTTCCAAAACTTCTGCAAGCTATTCCCGCCGCTTTCCACAAAGCTCACTGCCCTACAACAGCGGAGCGCATCTTACACCTCTTTGATGTTCGCAAATGGCTTCTTCCCCATCAACACAGCATGTGCTATCACAGTAAACCACACATATTCAAATTCGCACTGCACCAAGGAAAAGCCACCCTACAAACAAAAGACTGGTCAACTACACCACATTGGAGAGACACCACTGGCATCAACCACATCCTGTCATCACATCCAGACGGACAACCAACATTGGTAGAGAAGTCATTTGCGGACATCAATATCATACATCTACCCAGTGGCGTAGACAGGTTTGTACACCTGGGGGGGATGACTCAGGGGCGGATCTAGCTTTTTGCTAAGGGGGGGGGGGGGGTTGACCAAAATAATGACGATGCGGAGCATCGTCCACGAGCCGCGAAGCGGCGAGCCGATTTTTTTTTTGGGTGTTTATTTGAACCCCGTAAGTGATGTTGTCCTGGCATCTATTAACACAATGGAGACCATAAAAAGCAGTGCATGATAACGTCTTTTTAAATCAAGTAACAGTTAAATACACATTTATATCCAGAGTTATCATGTGTTTGGTTAAGTTACCAGATGAGTTGAATATCTTCTCACAATATTTGCACTTGAAAGGGTTTCTCTCCAGCGTGCGTTCTTTTTTTTTTTTTTTTTTTTTCTTTTTCCTTTTTTTTTCCCTTTTTTTTTTGGGGGGGGGGGCCGCCCAAGGGGGGGGGGGGGTTTAAACCCCCTAACCCCCCCCGTAGATTATCTTGTGGTTTCCAAACCACAAGATAACCACAAAATACTTGTAAGATTTTCTTTTTTTTACCGTCTGAATTAGCTTTCACCGTGTGAATGCGGCTAATAACAATAAACACAATTACAATAATGATGAGGATTATTATTATCATCATCATAATTATTATTATTATTAATATTATAATTGTTATAATTATTATTTTTACTATTATTATCATCATTAAGTAAGCAAATATCATTCCCCAAAACCTGGGGGGGATGATTGTACATGCCATCCCCCCCACCTTGTGAGGTGGGGGGGATGCATCCCCCTCATCCCCCCCGTTGTCTACGCCCCTGCATCTACCAGACAAGCTCCAGCCATACTTGGAAGAAGTAGACATTGAGGCATGGAGGTCCCTCTATGAGCTACTCACCTTGGAAGAGGAGGAGAATGAAGGTATCATTTCTGTCATTTTTTAAACTTCCAAAATTGATGGTGTTATGGTATTTTTTTCCATCACCTATGAAACATTGAAAAATACAATGTAGCATCTTCAAGCTTTATGGCCCAAAACTTTGACAATTTGTATTGAAGTCTTGACTGTTACACCCCTTCATGGCACAATTCACAAAAAAATCTTAATAGCGAACTAGGCTAGTGGGACACAAAAATATTGGTTTATCTAATGCATATAACCATTGACTACAAATCAAATGGATGGTGGTCTATAGAAAAAAGAGGAATGGCTGTTTTACAGAGAGCCAGCAAATTACGCGCCAATTTATGATATTTGATTGCCTCTCACAAGGGAGCAGCTGAGTCAGCAGCATAGATAAACCTGAGAGGATATTTTTGAGTTTTTCTCCACTCATTCTTTAAAAATTTTTTTTTTAGAGATAGATATTATGGTATTGCTATTTTTCGAGATTTAACCCTATAGCCTGGATGAGGGGGGGGGTGGGGGGGTGGGGGGTGGGGGGGGGGGGGAAGGGGGACTAATTTGGCCCCCCCTTAAAACATTTTTCACAATAACTATTTAAAGCGAAGACATTCTGCGCTGAAATTTCATGACTTTTTTCCTTCACATCTCGCGCAACAACGCCCGGGCATGCAGTTCCTATGCTACACATAATTTTGTACATGTACTTGCACATCGGACCCAAAATAGCTCAAAAACGTGGTTTCTTGTAGAATTTCAATACAAATTGTGTATTAGCTAATATTTTTAAATGTATTATTATATCTGCTTTCACAGATTGAAATCTATTTCGTTTATGCTAGTTATGATCGCATAAGTGTTGCCAACAAATTTCATTGAAAAAACAATAAAAATGAAAAGGTCGAAAAACAGAGAAATTAAAAAAACAATGAAATACATAACTTAATTTTGATACTGGATTTTTTTTTAAAGTACGCTTGTTAAGAATAATACATAGAGTGTCTAGATCAAAAGAACAGCACATTTCGAGCTGTTTTGAGTGATTTAGAGCAAAAAAGGTCTAATTTCATGCTTAAATTAGCATAATTAGCATAATCGATTAAACAAAATATTTTTCAGAGAGATTAATATACGATTTTGGAGATTATGTTGCAGGTGACGATTTCATCACGATCAGGCAGTTGAGGGGCGAGATCTCGGGGGGGGGGGGGGGGGGGGGGCTAAATTAGCACCCCCCCCCCCCCCCCCCCCCCCCCCCCTTTGACACTGCATAGCCCGGGCTATATAGGGTTTTAAAAAAATATATATATGACCTTTCAAGAGATTAGGTCATAGTATCATTAGATAAAACGATTATTATTCCAAGAATTTGCCACTATATGTTTATATAACTGGATGAAGGTAATAACAACCTATCTAGCTGGCTGATCATAAACTTTGATATTTTAGCACACTGTTTCTTACATCAGGGCTATAATACATTTCCTTTGTGTGTTTTAACAGAAGATTCAACAGTGAGATGGCCTATATGCGATCTACTGATAATGGCCAAACAACCAACTGACAGACCACAGCTTGAGGAGCATGCTTGCAACACAGAGGATGAAACATTCAGACAGGTACATGTTTCATTAATATGTCCCTTAATTAAGACAAAGATATTGTGAACCATATTTAGTATTAAATGTATTTTAATCGTTATTTACAACTTGAGTTGCTTTCTAAAAAAAAAAAATGTAAATCATCTACAATGCTGCATGACTAACACACTCAGCTTAATTGCATCTTGAGTGCAACATTATTCCCTAACAGAATTTACACTCTGTATAGTCTTCACACAAGATCTAGCCCCTAATATATATACATGTAAGCCCTTGCATAATTCCAGTCATTACAGTAATTACAAGTCATGCCGAGTATTTTGGGGTCAGGTCATGTCAGGTAAAGATTAGCTTTGGGTACTAGTGATTGCTATACGCTTGTGCATTAGTTGCAAAAGTCTTCCCAAATTTTTGTTGTTTTTGTTGTTTCTTGTTTTTGTTTTTTTCTTAAACATCAATGTGAGCACCTCAAAAAATTGTAGTTATCTGCATTTACGTAATCGTAGGTATCGCACATCTGCATTTCTGCATTGAATTGCTACAATACACAGACAATGGGAAAATCGTCAATTTGCACGTTACCCGATGGTCAAAACTTTTTATATTTGGCATCAAAAGATGCGCAAGACTCTATGCTATAAAGTCATGAAAGCTCCCGGCACAAAAAAAAAATATCCTTAAACATATCCCGGTGAACGTACAGCCCTTTTAGGGTTAATTGAAAATCAAAAAATACAAAAATAGTAGAAGTTTCAACAATATTTTCTGATTTTATAAAAGAAAATTATTTATTAGGTTTCAGAAAGAATTACTATAATAATATGTTTATATGTTGTAAATAAAGTGTACATAAGGAATTGTCTTGAATCACTGATAATGTATGTAGTGGCACTACACTATTCGTTTTCAATTCACTTTCTTATTTTATTTATTTTACTTTCTTTTTCTTTTTGTTAGGTTCACATAGGACCCAAAGTAAAGGAACAGAGGACAGAAGTTAGGGAGAGAGACATGGTGGCAACATATCTCCCAGAGTACTCGACACACTGGCCTCAAGTTGGCTGCATTCGCAGTGTACATGAAGACAAGTCCCTACAGATCGAGTGGTACACAGGAACCTTGACTTCTAAGTGGAAGGAGGTAAAGGTACCAGTCAAAGGACAAAAGGGCAGGAAACAGCTTTGGGTTGAGACTATTGATTCTAGTTCTGTGATTCTCCCTCCTTTCTCACTGACTGCTGGAGAAAAACTTCCTCTTCAAACAGTGAATGGTTTGAGAGAGAAGCACAGTAGCTATTTTCAGTAGCTTTGTAGATCCTAGCTTAATTGGGCCATTGTAATTGCCTTAGCTATCAAATAATTGAGCAAAATAGTAGGCCTATTGGTTTCAATAAAATTGGAGTAATATTTTTTGGGGGTGGGGGCTGTGAAGCACAAGTGGAGGAGCTTTTTAATTTCACCAGAGGGTCCTTAGTACAAATCTTAGTTGCATGAGATTTACAATCTATATGATTTAAACAGATGTAATTTTATCTTTTTTAATATTACTGTAATATTTTGAATTGAAAACTTACAAGCTTATTCCGCTGCCAGACATGGCCGGATCAGAAAATGTACAAGTAACGGATGGTACTTTTGTTTAATCCGTCATGCGGCTGTCACACTTGAGGAACGGATGTCGTTTTTTGGCATCGGTTGATATCCGTTAAAATGGTTTCATGTCCTTTTTGTCTCGCCTGCGTAGCAGGAGCCAGACATAGGCGTCACTTTTTACACCGGCGGTGTCGGCGTCAACAATTATGTTGTACACCCAATAACTTTCTATATCTTCGAGCTAGGATCACCAAATTCTTACCAGTGGTACATTTCTTGAAGACTCAGGTCAAGTTCGAATATGGGTCATGGTCGACAAAGTTCAAAGGTCAAAAGGTCAATGAACTTAATATACAAAGCTGTACTTATGCTGTACACACAATAACTCTCCACAGCTTTGAAGTAGAATCGTGAAATTCATACCAGTGGTACATCTCTTGAAGACTCAGATCAAGTTTGAATATGGGCGATATCCGACAAAGGTGAAAGGTCAAAAGTTGTTGTTGTTGTTTTCCAGTTTTTACGGCACTGTCAAAAAGTCTATGAACTTTTTATTAAAAGCATAGTACACACAATAACTTTCCATAGTTTTGATCAAGGATTGCCAAATTCACACCAGTGGTACATCTCTTGTAGACTCGGGTCAAGTTCGAATATGGGTCACTCGTGTTCAACAAAGTTCAAAGGTTAAAAGGTCATTGAACTTAACATACAAAGCTGTATACACACAATAACTTTCCACAGCTTTGAAGTAGGATCGCCAAATTCATACCAGTGGTACATCTCCTGTCTGGTAAAAACTTATACGATTCAGAGAACAAGTGTCATGTATAAACTTATACAATTTAGAGAAGAAGTGCCATGTATAAACTTATACGCTTTAGAGAACAAGTGTCATGTATAAACTTATACGCTTTAGAGAAGAAGTGCCTTGTATAAACTTATACGCTTTAGAGAACAAGTGTCATGTATAAACTTATACGATTCAGATAACAAGTGTCATGTATAAATTTATACGATTCAGAGAATAAGTGTCATGAATAAACTTATACGCTTTAGAGAACAAGTGTCTCGTATAAATCTATACGATTCAGAGAACAAGTGTCATGTATAAATTTATACGCTTTAGAGAACAAGTGACATGTATAAATTTATACGATTCAGAGAACAAGTGTTATGTATAAACTTATACGCTTTAGAGAACAAGTGTCATGTATAAATTTATACGATTCAGAGAACAAGTGTCATGTATAAATTTATACGATTCAGAGAACAAGTGTTATGTATAACTTATACGCTTTAGAGAACAAGTGTCATGTATAAATTTATACGATTCAGAGAACAAGTGTCATGTATAAATTTATACGCTTTAGAGAACAAGTGTCATGTATAAATTTATACGATTCAGAGAACAAGTGTCATGTATAAACTTATACGATTCAGAGAACAAGTGTCTGGTATAAACTTATACACTTTCGAGAAGAAGTGCCATGTATAAACTTATACGCTTTAGAGAACAAGTGTCAAGTATAAATTTATACGATTCAGAGAACAAGTGTCATGAATAAATTTATACGCTTTAGAGAACAAGTGTCATGTATAAATTTATACGATTCAGAGAACAAGTGTCATGTATAAATTTATACGCTTTAGAGAACAAGTGTCATGTATAAATTTATACGCTTTAGAGAACAAGTGTCATGTATAAACTTATACGCTTTAGAGAACAAGTGTCATGTATAAATTTATACGATTCAGAGAACACGTGTCATGTATAAACTTATACGCTTTAGAGAACAAGTGTCATGTATAAACTTATACGATTCAGATAACAAGTGTCATGTATAAACTTACACGTTTTTAAAATCTCATTGATATGTATTTAGTTGATTAATTCATTGAATTAATCAATATATATGTATTTGAATTTTGATACAGTATACATGTACATGTAACATATATTGATGGACAAATAAAGGATACCAATGAATATTCATTGGTTTTATTTAATTGGAATCAGTTGTGTAATGCAGTTCAATTTAATGCTCTGAAAACAGTGACTAAGTTAGAGTTTGCAGAGAGTGTTGACATGTGTTAATGAAAAGAAGCTTGATTCATTATTTTTGTAAACCTTTCTTTCCACCTGATATTAACAATTACACATTTTTTGCAAGTTATCTTTAGCTTTTTGATAAACATAAGGCATCAATTATATTGGAAAAATAAAGAAAATATGTGAAATTGGCAGTCCATAATATGCTTTTTTTGTCCAGATTGGAATAAATTATTGTTTAGGGTGAATATAATTGTGGAAACAAACATTTGAAAAATCTTTTTGATATTTTTTCTCACCCATGAATGCTGACGGCCCATTCCATTTATTTTGTTTGGTTCCAATATGAAATGGAATGGGGTCTGAATTATTCATGAGATTTTATTGTTGAAATCTTATGTTCTTGTTTTTGTTCCTATATATTTCTTTTTGTTAAATTGTAGGCGAACAGCACGCCCAGTCATATACTTTTTTTTTAATTGTATGTATATATTAGGGATTGGTGTATAATATTTTGACTGGGAGATGGTGACCTGTGAATGATGAGCCTACCGGGCCCTGTCCCTTAAATAATTGTAGGCGAACGACACGACACGCCCAGTCATATACTTTTTGTAAATTGTATGTATTAAATATGTTAGGGACTATTGTATAATATTTTGACTGGGAGATGGTGACCTGTGAATGATGAGCCTATTGGGCCCTGCCCTTTAAATTGTAGGCGAACGGCACGCCATGTCATATACTTTTTGTAAATTGTATGTATTAAATATGTTAGGGACTATTGTATAATATTTTGACTGGGAGATGGTTACCTGTGAATGATGAGCCTACCGGGCCGTGCCCCTTTAAATTGTAGGCGAACAGCCCAGTCATATATTTTTTTAAAAATTGTATGTGTATATGTATATATTAATTAGGGCTTAATGTACACAATTCTGACTGGGAGATGGTGACATGTGAATGATGAGCCTACCGGGCCCTGCCCCTTAAATTGTAGGCGAACGGCACGCCCAGTCATATACTTTTTTGTATAAATTGTATGTGTATATGTATATATTAATTAGGGCTTACTGTACACAATTCTGACTGGGAGATGGTGACCTGTGAATAATGAGCCTACTGGGCCCGCCCCTTAAATTGTAGGAGACCGACTCGCCCAGTCATATACTTAAAAAAAATTGTATGTAATATTATCTTAGGGCTTAATGTATAAGATTCTGACTAGGAGATGGTGACCTGTGAATGATGAGCCTATTGGGCCCTGCCCTTTAAACTGTAGGCGAACGGCTCGCCCAGTCATATACTTTTTTTTAATTGTATGTATATATTATGTTAAGATTCTGACTTGGAGAAGGTGATCTGTGAATGAAGAGCCTACCGGGCCCTGCCCCTTAAATTGTAGGCGAACGACACCTTCAGTCATATACTTTTTTAAATTGTATGTATATATTATGTTAAGATTCTGACTTGGAGAAGGTGACCTGTGAATGATGAGCCTACCGGGCCCTGCCCCTAAAATTGTAGGCGAACCGCCCGCCCAGTCATATAATTTTTTGTATAAATTGTATGTAATATGTTAGGGATTATCGTATAATATTTTGACTGGGAGATTGTGACATGTGGATGATGAGCCTACTCGGCCCTGCCCCTTAAACTGTAGGCGAACGGCACGCCCAGTCATATACTTTTTGTAAATTGTATGTAATATGTTAGGGATTATCGTATAATATTTTGACTGGGAGATGGTGACCTGTGAATAATGAGCCTACCGGGCCCTGCCCCTTAAATTGTAGGCGAACGGCACGCCCAGTCATATACTGTTTTGTATAAATTGTATGTATGATGTTAGGGATTGTTGTATTAGTTTCTGACTGGGAGATGGTGACCTGTGAATGATGAGCCTACCGGGCCCTGCCCCTTAAATTGTAGGCGAACGGCACGCCCAGTCATATACTTTTTGTAAATTGTATGTAGGCTAATATGTTAGGGGTTATTGTATAATATTTTGACTGGGAGATGGTGACCTGTGAATGATGAGCCTACTCGGCCCTGCCCCTTAAACTGTAGGCGAACGGCACGCCCAGTCATATACTTTTTGTAAATTGTATGTAATATGTTAGGGATTATCGTATAATATTTTGACTGGGAGATGGTGACCTGTGAATAATGAGCCTACCGGGCCCTGCCCCTTAAATTGTAGGCGAACGGCACGCCCAGTCATATACTTTTTTGTATAAATTGTATGTATTATGTTAGGGATTGTTGTATTAGTTTCTGACTGGGAGATGGTGACCTGTGAATGATGAGCCTACCGGGCCCTGCCCCTTAAATTGTAGGCGAACGGCACGCCCAGTCACATACTTTTTGTAAATTGTATGTAGGCTAATATGTTAGGGGTTATTGTATAATATTTTGACTGGGAGATGGTGACCTGTGAATGATGAGCCTACTGGGGCATGACCCTTAAATTGTAGGCGGACGGCACGCCCAGTCATATACTTTTTGTAAATTGTATGTAATATGTTAGGGATTATTGTATTAGTTTCTGACTGGGAGATGGTGACCTGTGAATGATGAGCCTACCGGGCCCTGCCCCTTAAATTGTAGGCGAACGGCACGCCTAGTCATGTACTTTTTTAAAAATTGTATGCATATATATTATGTTAAGGCTTAGTGTATAAGATTCTGACTGGGAGATGGTGACCTGTGAATGATGAGCCTACCGGGCCCTGCCCCTTAAATTGTAGGCGAACGGCACGCCTAGTCATGTACTTTTTTAAAAATTGTATGCATATATATTATGTTAAGGCTTAGTGTATAAGATTCTGACTGGGAGATGGTGACCTGTGAATGATGAGCCTACTGGGGCATGACCCTTAAATTGTAGGCGGACGGCACGCCCAGTCATATACTTTTTGTAAATTGTATGTAATATGTTAGGGATTATTGTATCATATTTTGACTGGGAGATGGTGACCTGTGAAAAATGAGCCTACCGGGCCCTGCCCCTTAAATTGTAGGCGAACGGCACGCCCAGTCATATACTTTTTTGTATAAATTGTATGTATTATGTTAGGGATTGTTGTATTAGTTTCTGACTGGGAGATGGTGACCTGTGAATGATGAGCCTACCGGGCCCTGCCCCTTAAATTGTAGGCGAACGGCACGCCCAGTCATATACTTTTTGTAAATTGTATGTAGGCTAATATGTTAGGGGTTATTGTATAATATTTTGACTGGGAGATGGTGACCTGTGAATGATGAGCCTACCGGGCCCTGCCCCTTAAATTGTAGGCGAACGGCACGCCTAGTCATGTACTTTTTTTTTAATTGTATGCATATATATTATGTTAAGGCTTAGTGTATAAGATTCTGACTGGGAGATGGTGACCTGTGAATGATGAGCCTACTGGGCCATGGCCCTTAAATTGTAGGCGGACGGCACGCCCAGTCATATACTTTTTGTAAATTGTATGTAATATGTTAGGGATTATTGTATAATATTTTGACTGGGAGATGGTGACCTGTGAATGATGAGCCTACCGGGCCCTGCCCCTTAAATTGTAGGCGAACGGCACGCCCAGTCATATACTTTTTAAAAAATTGTATGTATATATGTATATATTATTATGTTAGGGCTTAATGTACACAATTCTGACTGGGAGATGGTGACCTGTGAATGATGAGCCTACCGGGCCCTGCCCCTTATTGTAGGCGAACGGCACGCCCAGTCATACACTTTTTTAAAAATTGTATATTATGTTAAGGCTTAGTGTATAAGATTCTGACTGGGAGATGGTGACCTGTGAATGAAGAGCCTACCGGGCCCTGTCCCTTAAATTGTAGGCGAACGGCACGCCCAGTCATATACTTTTTGTAAATTTTATGTCATAATGTTAGAGATTATTGTATCATATTTTGACTGGGAGATGGTGACCTGTGAATGATGAGCCTACCGGGCCCTGTCCCTTAAATTGTAGGCGAACGGCACGCCCAGTCATATACTTTTTGTAAATTGTATGTAATATGTTAGGGATAATTGTATAATATCTTGACTGGGAGATGGTGACCTGTGAATGATGAGCCAACCGGGCCCTGCCCCTTAAATTGTAGGCGAACGGCACGCCCAGTCATATACTTTTTGTAAATTTTATGTCATATGTTAGAGATTATTGTATCATATTTTGACTGGGAGATGACCTGTGAATGATGAGCCTACCGGGCCCTGCCCCTTAAATTGTAGGCGAACGGCACGCCCAGTCATATACTTTTTGTAAATTGTATGTAATATGTTAGGGATTATTGTATAATATTTTGACTGGGAGATGGTGACATGTAAATGATGAGCCTACCGGGCCCTGCCCCTTAAATTGTAGGCGAACGGCACGCCCAGTCATATACTTTTTGTAAATTGTATGTAATATGTTAGGGATTATTGTATAATATTTTGACTGGGAGATGGTGACCTGTAAATTATGAGCCTACCGGGCCCTGCCCCTTAAATTGCAGGCGAACGGCACGCCCAGTCATATACTTTTTGTAAATTGTATGTAATATGTTAGGGATTATTGTATAATATTTTGACTGGGAGATGGTGACCTGTAAATTATGAGCCTACCGGGCCCTACCCCTTAAATTGTAGGCGAACGGCACGCCCAGTCATATACTTTTTGTAAATTGTATGTAATATGTTAGAGATTATTGTACAAGATTCTGACTGAGAGATGGTGATCTGTGACTGATGAGCCTACCGTGCCCTGCCCCCATAAACTGTATAGGTGAACGACCCCGCCCAGTCATATACTTTTTTCTTCTTTTTTGTATGTATAATGTTAGGGCTTAGTGTATTTCTGACTGGGAGATGGTGACCTGTGAATGATGAGCCTACCGGGCCCTAGCTGCCTCTGAAATTGTAGACGAACGGCACGCCAGTCAGATGCTTTTTTTTATAATAATTGTACGTATGTATTATGTAAAGGCTTAGTGTATAAGATGCTGACTGGGAGATGGCGACCTGTGTATGATGAGCCTACCGGGTCCTGCTCCATAACTGTACAGGTGAACGGCACGCCCAGTCACATACTTGTTTGTCATATACTTGTTTGTCATTGTATGTATACTACTATGTTTGGGCACGATTTTCAAATTTCCGGGGCAAAAAAAAAAAAAAACAGTGCTCAATACCCCCCCCCCCCCCCCCGACACATTTCATTTAGTCATGAAATACAAGAAATGGGTCTTTATATATACCATAATATACCTCCATAAAATAGAATGACAATGTATTCATGTTTTTGTAAGTTTTATGCACCCGGGAACAATGCAGACCCTTTTTATTTCTTCCTCTTGAATAACGAAAATGAAAAGGGCCTATACTCCTTTGATTTTATTATAGTCTAAAATAATGTTCCAACTTGTTATCATATTCTCCCTGTGTACTGGATATTTCTTACCACAATGGTATTTTTTGGACTAGTTGTAAGCCGCTTGTGTGGATGTGTTTAGTAAATGTGTATCATATCCACAGCAATAACAATCGGCTTTATATTAGTACTTCCAGGAAGATAATAACTAGTCGCTTTAATAATAATATAACAAACTGATATTTTCTCTCTTGTCTTAATCTTTAGATCTAGGTTTGATGGCTAATACTACTTTGCTTCATTGAATACTGTATGTCAGATTGAAAACAATTATTTCTTCCCCCTCTACAATACTTTTTATAAGAATTGCTTATTTACTTCATTTCATGGCATATTTTGAGATTCGCCAGAATAATTAATGCTCTTTTATAATTCTATTTCAATCCTAGATTTCCATATTTGAATACGTTTCACAGCAGGAATATTCCTCGAATCATAATCTCTCTCTCTCTCTCTCTATCTCTCTCTGTCTCTGTCTCTCTCTCTGTCTCTCTCTCTCTCTCTCTTCCAAAACACTTGTCATCTTATGAATTGCTTCAGAGGAATACTTATACAATATATCATGATAGCAAAAATTGTATTTTCCCCTTTATATAGATTTTTCAATGTTTGATATGTTTTAATTTTTATATGAGATTAACAGTATGGACTACTCCCATCTTTCTCTTTATAACTTGCTAGTTTAAGGGTCGAATTAGAGGGATTTTTTAAATGAATTTTGGAACAGAAAACTATCCCGACAGTACATTTTTCTTTTCAATATCCCATAAGGTAAGGGTTAAACATATATACATATTTTATATTGTCGCTTGATGCGTGATTTGAAGATTGAAAGCATAATCTTGGTTAATGCAAATTAAGATTATTTATTTAGCAGTGGAGTGATGGCTTGTGCCGATATTTGGCACGATATAGCTTAAGTGAGAGAATAGGAAATGAGCTGAACTTTTGTTTTTCTTTAATGACTGTCAAGCATGATACCATGGGCGTCAATCCTTACGTAATACCTATTGTTCAGGGGGGTGAATGAATAGATCATCCCCCTGAACAATAGGTATCAATTACAGATCTATACGTCCATGCATGATACTCATAATATTATTCTACTGTTCAGTTGACCGGGAAAGTGTTTCCTTTCTGTTTTTCTATGAACGCGGTTTTGAAAGACACCATACATGACAACGGGACGCAAATCAATAAATCGATTTGATGAGCAAAGGCTTGTATTTTTGTAAGTGGGTTTGCTCTGATTTATTTCGTTGTTGATATTTCATGTACCACTAAGTTGTACCGTATCACTTTGAGATGAGATTCATATAATTAGAGATCTTGTAAGTATAACCACTCTCCATAAAAAGCTGCATATCGAGGGTCATCGTCACTGCTTGCTTCAGCCTTCAAATCAGACGTGCAGACGAAGCTACGGACGACTGCCAGCCATGCGATATGCCTGAGCTGTGCCGTCGGTGTGGTGCCCTGCCATCGTCGATCGTCACGCGTGGCTGGCGCTGGCAGGCTCAGCTCAGTTCCGCGGGATTGCTTGGACGTAGACAAGGCCAGGAGACCTAAATTTGGCAAAAAAATCTAACCTCAGCATAGATATTGCTTCCACTGGTTCTCAGCATGCTTTTTTTCCCTTCTTCTTCAATGATTGACGTGACCAGCATCATGACCATTAGAATCGTGATTAATGTCATGACAATTGTCTTGACATGTCATAGATCTATAATGATGATGAGTGGTGAACTGTTTGTCAAGTTACATGTAGCTCGCCTAGCCTAGGGCCGGGTCCAATTGATAATGTGTAAATAAATATGTAGGCCTAAATTAAATTTAGTTAACTACACAATTTTAGAAATCCTCCAGCTATCTTACTGCACATTCACTTGAATTAAACTAAAAAAAATTAATTTTAGATTTTTTAACATTTTTTGTATGTTCCATTTTTGCCAGCCATGGACATGGTCTATTCAATCAATGACATATGATGGCACTGCACATCGAATAACAGGGTCAGAGCCGTCGAACCTACTTAAGCCTTAGGGTGTTGTTCTTGATCTTCACAAGAAGAGTTTGAAAGTTTGTGAAACGTGTAGCTGACAAAGTAGCTTAGTAAATAGTAGACCAAATTTTCTGTCTCTTTCGTTCGTTAGCCTCTTATTGGGGTAGGGTCGGCTCTCTCTGTGCGCCATCGACACGTTCGTAATGGCGTTATCACAGTTTTTCCTTCATAATCATTTTTTCCTTCATAATCATTTTTTCCTTCAGCGTAGACTAGAAGGAATGAGATTTAGATGACTCCATGCGCAGCGAGAGTTTAACACGGCTTGCAAGATTTTCAACATGGATGTCAATTTTGACCCATAATTTCCTTAAAAGGGACCATTAAACGGATTATTTCAGTAAAGTTAGTAAGTGGAACCGATGTATTATAGCCTAGGCCTAATTTACAATTGGATATGCACGAGGTAAACTGACATTTTGGGGGATTTTGGGGGCATAACAATATGGCCTGAAATGGCCGTGGCGTTATCAAGGGAATGTGTATAAACGGTTTCCGTCTCTAAAGAGAGAGCCGGCCGACCCTATCCCAATAAGAGGCTAACGAACGAAAGAGACGGAAAATTCGGTCTAAGTAAATAGTAGTGCTGATTTAGTCAAGAAGTTTGATTCATGACTGTTTTGAGAAACAGGGCCCCTGATCTTTGACACTTTTCACGGTATTACATATAATAATATGACATATTTCATGTTTCACATTCAATCAGGGACAGTAGAAAGACCACATTACATTGATCCAATGCATTACTAAGGCAGCCAGAGAAGATGAATATCGATGTGCTTGCTAGAATTCGTCCACCACAGAGAGGAGAGGGTGCACACAATCTTAAAATACAAGGAAGCAAAATCAAGCACGATGAGACAAATGCCTCGCATACGTAAGTATTTTGTTTTATTTTGTAATTCTTTCATACCTAAACCAAATTGAGGCAGTCATTATCCCACTCTTGCACTTTTAGTGAGATCTTTTTTTACCCTCTTACATCTTCTCATATCCCATTTTCATACATGCTTTAATGTAGTCATTGACAATCTCTAGAAATCTTTTAAAATTTGATTTGCCTATCTATTCAAATTGAATTATGGCTTTCAATTATGACATGGAATAAGCCATATTCATTTTTTTTTATTTTTTTAAAGGTTTACTTATTTTATGCATATAGTTATTGTTGTCTTGGTCTGAAATTCAATGTATTGTTGAAAAAGTAACACACATGAATAATCAACAAAATTCTAAAACAACATATTTTTTATGAGACTTTATGTGAATAAGTAGGCCGATACTGTCGATATTCTAAGTATTTGTAATAATTTGGCCCAGATCCTGACATTTTGTTTTTGCCAAGTGTTGACAAATATTTTGTTCATCCTTTTTTTATTTTTCAAAAACCTATAGTTGAATACACTCAAGGGCTGTCATGACCCATCTATAATATTACTAGCAATTCTCAAGAAGATGTCTTTGACCTTTTACAACCATTTAATCTCTTAATTTACATATTTCATGTCTAAATACTACTCTCTGTAGATTCAATGCCATTTTCGATGATGACAGCACCACTGATACAATCTACCAAGAATCAGTGTCTTCTATGGTCAACCTCCTGGTGGCGGGCTTCAACTGTAGTTTGCTGAGCATCGGAGAGAGCGGATCTGGGAAGAGCCACACCCTTCTTGGTGATGGGA
Source organism: Strongylocentrotus droebachiensis (assembly GCA_035222895.1). Lineage (NCBI taxonomy): Eukaryota > Metazoa > Echinodermata > Echinoidea > Camarodonta > Strongylocentrotidae > Strongylocentrotus > Strongylocentrotus droebachiensis. The sequence continues at coordinate 37,749 of JAVYIG010009801.1, read as the reverse complement.
AGTCAAGACTGGGCGTGGTCCACATGGCTGTGAGGGGGGTCTTTGATCAATTAGGGGACACCAGAGAGAGGGGTCAGTATAGATCGACTAGAGTTTACCAACTTTGGCCCGAATTCATAAAGGAGGTTTAGATTTAACCCATGGTTTAAACCTTCATTTACATAACCCATAGTTTAAAATAAGCATGATACAAGTCAGAGGTCCAATATTAGACGCTCGCAAGGTACGCTTATTTTGCGCTATGATTTTCGAACCATGGGTTTTGTAAATGAGGGTTTAAACCATGGGTTAAATCTAAACCTCCTTTGTGAATTCAGGCCACAGTGTTTCTTATGTGGTCTGTCAATCCATCAACTCTAAATCGCCACAGCATAATGGAGTTTCCTGTTCTCAATGGATTTAGGGGACTATCTTAGGTACATGGTAGTAACCTTTACTGCAGAATTGGACATTTAATGACAATATGTGAAGCAATGCCATTGATCACAGTTAGATAAGTAGAGAGTGCATTTCTCTCGACCTAGTCAATATGAAATTTAATTCATCCCTTCGTTAACTTGCCATCTTGACAGTTGCAGTTTATAACATTGTTCAGGTATACTTAGCAAATATACCAACTTAACATGCAGCAATCTAGATGGAGAAAAACTTGGATGACATCTCAAACTAATGATGGTAAGCCCATTATAAAACGAGATTCTATCATCTTGGTAATTGCATATTATAATGTTCCAGTAATGATGATAATGAATCTATGTCTAACTGAAATTATGATATGATTACATATATATTTTCAGCCAGCAGGAATGATAGCCTTATGAATGGTCAGGTTACACTCAGCATGTATGAGGTATACAATGAGATTGTGAGAGATCTTCTCAAGCCGACAGAAGGAACACCCAACGGAGGAGGACCTAGTGAGCTGACAGTCAATGCAAAAAAATGGGTTCATGTCAAGGTATAGGACACAGGTTCAGAATCTGGGGCCAGTTTCTCAAACCATCATAAGTCTAAGTTCGTAGACATTCCATAGATACGCGTGTTAATTTTATAACACGTTTCAATGGGATGTCCAAGAAGTTAGACTTATGACTTTTTCGAGAAACGAGCCCCTGGACATTTTTTAAGTATGTATGAGCATCAAAGGATGATGTGATTAGATTTTTGGCTGTGAGAAAACAAAGGTGAAAGTTCTTAGGGTCATAAAAGTGTGAAAAATCGCAGAAAATGTCTCATTACTGTGATTTTTCCAATATCTTGACCCTACATGTATTTAGACCAAAGTATTTAAAACCACTAAAATTGAAATTAAAAGCATTTGGGTCTGTGCGGTGTGATGTTCGCAAAATAATTTAATAATGAACATACACATAGGCAGAGGCATATTAGAGACGCAGTCTTATTCATCTTGTTTTTTCTGTAATTCTTTGATCATTATTGCAAGAAGTCCAACCATGCATAGTTTCTTTCACCAGGCAAATCAGAAGAAAATTACATTGACACTCAGTCAAACAGTCAGTTTTGTAAGAAATGAGAAATTTGTATTTTTATAAGCAAATCAAAATTGATACTTGTACATGGGTTATAAAGTCATCAAAGAAGCATTTTCAAAAATTACATGCCTGGATATAATTTAGAGTTAACCGCTCAATATAAATAAACATGTATCACACCCTTTTATCGATTGAATATATTTTCATTTCTGCTTCTGTTTCTGCTGTTGACCCTGTTTCATTGATATGTATAGTTGAATAGATATTTCAAACATATTATGTAAAATTAATTGATTCCCCCCCCCCCCCTCATATTATCACTGATATTGTCTGTAGGAATTGACTCGGTCTACACTGAGAACTGAGAGTGATGCATTGTCTGAGTTGAGTCGAGGATTGAACGAGAGGACCCAGGCATCAACAGACTATGGACGTATCCAGGCCAAAGCTACTCTCTTCGTCGAGGTCACACTGAAAATGGTGAGTCTTTTTTTATTCTTAAATATAAAGTCCAACTCATTTATATTATTATTTCTTGTGTGTTCCTTCTTTACGTTATGCAGACAAGTTATCAGAAATGTTTTTTGATTTCATTTAGCAATAAGTTAGAATTCTACTATTTTATTTATTTATTTTAATGCCCCATCCATTGAATCATTCAAAACCCTTCTAAAACCCCATCTTTTTAATCAGTTATAGTATCCTGGAAGCGCACACAAGTAGTTAATTCCATTCAACTGTAGTGTATTGTATTGGTAATATTTTATTTTATTTTGTTGCTTTGAAGCTATTGAACATTTGAAATAATTATACTAAGTTAGACAGCACCACATGTGCGCTTAGAAACACCTGTATAAAGTGCCCTATAAATGTAATTATTATTATTATTTTATTTAAATTGAAAGTCAAACTGTAATACAACTGTACATGTACTTCTTAGGAGAAAGAAGAGTTTGGGTATCCTCACGAGTCCAGGTTCCTGTTTGTAGAGCTGCCTGGCATTGAGAAGCTGGCCTTAAACCAGCAGGAGCTTCGCAAGAAAGAGGGAGCTGTCCAGAACAGATCTATCTCATCGTTCGGTCAGCTGATCAGCAACCTCTCCACCAGGCAGAGTCCAGATAGAGTTATTAATTACAGGTAATTGTAGCAACAACTCCCGTTTTAGAGCTTGTAGATGCAGGATCAGAAATTCGCATCTATAACCTAGAGTAAAAATACGTCAAAGGGCCGTTACCTGTACATGTATATTTTGAACTTGGTGAATAGTCTGGACGATTATTTCAATTGTCTATCATATGTAGATGATGCAATCTTCTGCTTTGGCATACCGGTAGGTGTAGAAAATCCTATTTTATCTTGTCTACCTATCTACCTATTTTATCCTATTTTGATAGAGCTGTCCTCTATTGTTGGTGAAACATGCAGGATTATAGATGAGCTATATGTTGAAAGTGCAAAATATACAAACTCTGATTATCTTTGCTTTCATTAATGTTTGTTGTGCACATTTACATTATATTAACTCCAACAAGATGCATTTTATGCTTGCTCAGAGTATTTATTACATTTTATGGGTTATATCCAAATATGGCATTAACCTGGTCCACTATGGCTTTCCAAATTTTAATAACATTAATTTGATGATGATGATGATTCACAGCATTTGTATGGCGTCATTTATCTGTTTAGAAAAACATTCAAAGGCGCAAGCTCCTGCAATAAAGTTAGCATTTAAATGTTTGAAGGAAGATGTGAGTTTTGAGTTAAGATTTGAAGTGGTCCAGGTTGTCAATTTCATAAATAAATGGGTGTCGGAAATTCCACAGACGAGGAGCAATAGAGGAAAATGTGCATTTTGTATACATTTCATTATTTAAAGTTGATAATTTGGTAATAGGAGCATGTGTATAGAGTCCTGAGTTTATGACTTGTCCTGACCTCCTTTGTGACAGTCTCTATGCTTTCTCTCCTTTAGTGAGTCTAAAGTGACCAGTCTTCTAGAGAATGCTATTGGAGGCAACTGTAAGACCAAGGCTATCATGCACTTCAGTCCAAACCCTCAACCGCTGCACCTGAAGACATCTCTCGTTGTATCAGCTCAACTATCTAGGATCAACAACTTCTTCATCATGAATGACATAGCTGCTAGAGTAAGGCCATATCTTGCTTTTTATTTTTGAAAGTCATGCTATTTAAAGCCCCACTGCACTACTTAAAGCTACTTGTGCCCTCTTTATAGCAAACAATGCCTAATCGGTGCCTGTTGGTCTCCCATGGTCCCCTTTTTTTAATGTTAATTGACTTGATGAGATAGCTACCTGTCAGTAAACTTGCAGGGAGGTCTAATCCCCCCTGGCCAAACTAGCGCAGACAGGCTTTGAATGTGATATACTGACAACACCTAAAGCATGATGTAAAGATACCCTTCACCTCCCCTTCCAGGGAGCTATCATGTTTGTTACATACGGCCCCCACAAATAAAGGGTGGAAGGCCTGGAGACAATTCTTGGGCATACAGATCTTACACCACTTTTAGATGTATGGTATGATGGCCCTCACAGGACATAGAAAGATGAAGCCTCGACTGGTCCCTTGGACCAAAGCTTATGAAAAAACAGAAATACTAGAATACCAGTCTTTGAGATTATTGTAGTTTACTTTGAAACTTACAAACACATTCTGAACGCTTTTACAAAGTGCTTTGGGGTATTTTAAAGCCAGACTGCACTACTAAGGAGTTATAGCTCCTTGCGCCCTCTATATAGCAAACAATGCCTAACCGGTGACTATTGGTCCCCCATGATCCTCTTTTTCTTATGTTAATTGAGAGCTGATTTGATGAGATAACCACCTGTCAGTGACCATGCAGGGGGGTCTAATTCCTCCTGGCCAAACTAGTTCAGAGGGGCTTTAAAGGGACCTTGACTTGTGAAACTTTGTCAGCATAATCATAAACTAGGCGTTGTGGTGTGCGCCTGTAATCCAGCTAACAGTGGAAGTTACAAACTGATTCAGCCGAGGACGCAGGTTCGAAACTGAGTCTCGTCTTTCGGATGGTGACGTTAAAGGTAGGTTGTTGATTGACACACATCTGTAAAAACCCAATTACACACACACACATGGCTGATTCTTGTTTATTTAAAATCAACTATAGCTAGCCAGGGTACCTAGTAGTTCTTTATTTCTTGTACAGCATTTTGCAATGAAAATAACTGCCCGAGCTGAAACCAGGAACATGATTTACAAAACATGGAAACATTGTTTCATACTGTATTGTAAAGACAGAATGTTATGGTAACTGTTGTTAACATATGGATTACTAAAAGATACATCTTCTCATCACTCATCTGTCTTTGCCAGGCCCTCATCACCCAATACCATGCGAGGCTCATCAGCCTTCAGGGTCAGCTTGGTGTTACCATGACAACAGAACCAGCTAGAGATGATGTGACCGAGGACCAAGCCAAGTTAGCTAGAGACAATGTAAGTTTAATAAAATCAAGACATAAACTGATAAAATTGTATGTAATGAGACTAAAACTATGTATTCTTTGCTGATTATGTCCTATAATTTACTCATGGAAATTTCATTAAATTATGAAAACAAAAATCATAGATATTTATGGTATTAAATAATTTTGAGGAAGTCACTCTGTGCTATCATTTTGGTTCAAGTTGACATTAGTTTAAACAAAATTTAACATAAAACATTTGCAAAATGTATACAACAGAACACAAACTAATTTGAAATGCAAACCATGTGATCTACAGTCAAGTGATGTATCCAGACGATGACACCTCTACATACATATTATATAATATATACTAGTTAGAATTATACTCTATTTGTGAATGAATATTTCACTTTCTTTAAATCATAGTTGAAGCTGAAGGAGGAGAACGACTACTTAAGGCGTAGACTGGATCAGATCCAGAGTAGGTTTGGAGACATTGCCTCAGCTAAGACTGATCTATCATCTAGACTCATTGGCAGTGAAGAAGAGAAACTCAAGGTGAGATAAAAATGGTGCTTCTGGTTTTCAATTGGTAATCTAATTCTTGCAGATAGATAAATACTAATGATAATGATAGTATACATGTATATATTTGTGGAGAATACTCATGACCAATATGTAGAAAAAAAAATCAAATTCAGGTATGTATACAGGAAAAAATATATATTGATGTTAATCTTTGGTTAACTTCCAGTATTACGATATTGTATACCATGAAAGTTTACTGCTTTTCACAAGAGAAACAATACCACCTATTAGGTTATTATAAATATTATTATTATTTTATTTGGCAAATCAAGTCACATAAATACAACAATATAACAAACATGAATTTATTCATATATTTATTTATTTATTTCTAATCTTTTGTCAGGGTAGCCCATTCACCAATACGCAGTGGTCTTCCATGGGGCCCTGAATAAATATAAGCAACATGAGACAAAATCAATAGAAAACATATATAAATATTGCAATAGCAGGTACATCCGGTCTAGCTGCCCGGGTATGGAAAAAGTTACTCTAATTACTATGATCTGCACACCTTCCTCCTCACTAATTGTATTTTTGTATAAATGTTTTGCTTCTTTTTTCCACAAATCCAGCTGTCCAAGATGCTTGTAGATCTGCGCATTGAAAATAACAAACTGAAAGAGAGAGGAGCCCAAGAGAATTTTGAACTAAAAAACAAGGTAAGACAGTTTACCCAGGAAGATAAAAAGTAGAATAGGGTAAGAGCACAGGAGTGAAAATGTAGTAGAGATAGGTTTGATTGGCATAAACGAAGTGTTAGATAGAAAGAGATGAATTGGAGCAGGGGGGGGGGGGGGTGGGAGGAGGGTAAAGAGGAGGATATTTGGTTTGAAAATAGAGAATGCGAAGAAGAAAAAAAATAAATTGGGTGAAGGGAGGGAGATGAGGAAGCAGAATGGGGTAAGAACATGTGAGAGGAGCGAGAGAGAAACAGAGAGAGGGAGTGAAAATGTAGTTCAGTTGGCATAAACAATTGTCAGGAAGAAAATAGAGAAAATTGGGTGAAGGCAGGGAGATTAGGAGGGGTAACCAAGGGAAGTCATCCAAAGGTCTAATACAAAGAGAACACATAAGAAAAAGACAGAGAAAACATGTGAAGGAATCATGGCTTAAAGGGGAAGTCCGCAATGGTAACAAGCTGGCCTTAGTAAAATCAGAGAATAAAGGAAATCTGATAAAAAAATAAGAAAGTAATATGAACTTTCAGGTAACTATTCAAATGCAAATTTGCAACTCTAATTGATTAATTAACTCAAACTAATTTGTCATCATCTTGCCCATGCAACCAGTCCTGTAACTTACATAAATTTTCTCAAAATTTCACCTCATTTTGTAATGATCTGTAGGTGTTAGCCTTAGAGAACCGTATGATCCAAGCCGAGTCTGAGAGGGATCGACTCTTGAGGGATTACCGCCAGATCAGAGGCCATTTTGATGAGATTGACAAGGAGAGACAGGATGTAGGAGATCGCTATGTATACCTCAACGCAGATTATAAAGCATTGGCCAAGAAATATGAGAGTGAGGTGAGAAAAATCATCTCAAGGATTCTTAATATCCTTTTTTGTTTAAATCGGATCGAGTGAAGTTTCATCATTTGTGTACCTTAAGAGGTTGTGGGATTCACTTTACAATTTTATATAGATATCAACTGTAGCAGGTAAGAAAATGACCTTGTGAAGTTCCGCCTTTTTGGTAATTTAGCCTGAATTCCTTTTCTCCCAGATGGATTCTGAAAAATGAATAGTACTTGGTTGGATTGAATGTTTTAATCTGACTGCTAAGAATGCATGTGTATGCTTGTAAGTAAGCAACCAGGGGACCGATGGCTTGAAGTCCTCTCTTCGAAGGACTTGGTAATAAGGGTCAATGCCTTACCAAAGGACACTATCACATCAAATTGGTTCCAACCCCATGACCTGTCGGTAACGAGACTAATTCTCTACCACTGAGCCACTGTGTCTCACTCAATAGTGTACGAGATTGACATTGATATTGAGACATTGATATTGAAAATACATGTGGCCTTGCTTTAGTGGATGCTTTTAAGAATATGATATATATTGTAAGTGGAATTGGGTCTTTTGAATGGTCATAACAATCAAATCAAAGTAGTGGGATAAATGGAATTTGAGAACTTGTGAATATTCTTCTCATGCTTTGATTTGGCTCAGCTTTTTTTGTACATGACTAACTTCTATCAGTTTATATACTGGGCCCCGTCTTACAAAGAGTTGATATCAATACACCAGTTTACGGTTAGATCAGTGCACATGCGCAGACATGGGCGCCATTTTAACTGACGAGTAAACAAAGCCCATGACCTAGAGGTCAGTGGTATTTATGCGTAAATTAAGATTGCGCCCATGCAAATGATGATTTACGCGCACAACGTACGCAGCGCGCAGGCAGTGATGTCATCATAATTTGCATGGGTGTCATTTGGTTTGTTTACTCACCAATTAAAATGGCGCCCCTAACCGTAAACTGGTGTATTGCAACTATGTACATAACAGATAGGAGACTGCACAGTTGCGATTGATTTGGATCAATCGTAACTCTTTGTAAGAAGGGGCCAAGATCATCACAATACAGTCTTGTAACTTTGATTGAATTCCTTCTTGCAGGTTGCAAGAAACCAGCAGCTTGGTCTTGAGCTGCTGAACCTGATGAATGCTGAAGTCACCCTGTTGAAGCAGAGAGATAACCTCGGACTAGCTGCAGGCCAGGCTAGGAATGCAGGCAGTGATGATCTCTCTAGGGTTAGGGACATTGCTCTAGGGCTATCAGCTGAAAGACAAAAGGTAAAACAATCTATAGACAGACAGTAGTTCCTTTTTTTCCTTCTTTTTTTAAAGTTTTTGTTTATTTTATTTGGTTAAAACGTCTCATACATAATACAAAATTAAAATGAAACACATGTATTATAATTATCATAATACAAAATGATGACAAATATAGTATGAGTAGAAACCGGAATTATGGATAAAAAACAAAGAAAAAAGACAGAACAATATAAAAAGTAGTTTCTCTGTAATGATTTCCCTATTGCTTCTGCTATATAGTTTTTCTAAATGAATTCTAAAAAATTGTTGAACATGACATGTAGTTCTGCAAGGGGTTGACATCTTAATGATTTCTTAAAGTCAATTTACAAAATACAATGGTGAGCTTGAAAAATACCTACAATATATGCCAACAGTATTGATTGTGTGACGTGTACTACATGTATGTCCTTGATATCATATGAACACTGAAGAGGGAAAACGGGTGTGTTAACACTCCGTCCTCCTATAAGGCTGTCTTGGTATTATTGTCTCTCGATCTTCACTTGTCTCGTTTTGTCTTAGGTTGCTGCAACTGACAGTGATAGACATGATCTAAGACAACATGTAAGTGTATCATGCTAACCTATATGATGGTCAATGCTATAGCATATCCGTGGGCTAACAAAATAATTTTAAATAATAGAATGAGAGTCCACATAGATCACGAAGTAGTACAAAGAACTGCTGTCGTCTAAAGATCTTTAAAGTATTTCTTTTAAAAAATGGGGAGATGGCCTCTTACAAGTGAAACTATATAGTAATGTAATTCATACTCTTGAATGAAATGGTATGGGGAGGTCAAGTATACTGACATTTGTAAAGAAAAAGATTCATATACCAGTAGATGCCAAGTAACCCACCCTCTCTATACATACATGTACAAACCTGGAAATGGAAATTAATTGTTATTACCCGATTTAAAGTTTATTTTTTCTTAACAATGAATCATCATTCATCTTCATTGTACAATTTGACAGCTGTTTGGAAACCAGGATAGATTCCGTGGTGAGATTGATCAAATGAAGAGTCATTACGACAATGAACAAGACAAGCTACAGGGCATCATGTAAGCATCAAGTTAGAGAATAGTGTGCAGGAGGATGATGCTGATGATGATGGTGGTGGTGGTGATGATGGTGGTGGTGGTGATGGTGGTGGTGATGGTGGTGATGGTGATGGTGGTGATGGTGGTGGTGATGGTGGTGGTGGTGATGGTGGTGATGGTGATGGTGGTGATGGTGATGGTGGTGATGGTGGTGGTGATGGTGGTGGTGATGGTGATGGTGGTGGTGGTGTTGGTGATGGTGGTGGTGGTGGTGGTGGTGGTGGTGGTGATGGTGGTGGTGATGGTGATGACAGTGTTGATGATGTTGGAGATAATGATGATGATGTTGTGGTAATGGTAATGATGATAATGATGGAGGTGATGATGATGATGATGGCTGTGGTAATTAATGATTTAAAGTAGTAGTGGTGATTATTTCACCGACTGCTAAAAAAGCATAAATGCTTGTTGGTAAGCAACCAGAGGACCAACGACTTTAGGCCCTCTCCGAAAGACCTGGTAATGAGGATTAAAATGCCTTACCAAAGGGCACTAGCGCATCGCTTTGGTTTCTAACCTGGGTCACCAGATTACGAGCCTCCTCTGATTGTGGTGGTGGGGGTGGTGATGATGATATTGGTGGTAGTGATGGTAATGGTGGTGGTGGTGCTGATTAGGATGATGATGAAGATGATGAGGAGGAGGAAGAGGAGGAGGATGACAGTGGTGACGATGTTGATTATCCTTGCCCTGTCCATCCACCTATCATATTCTCTCTTCCTTTGTGTCTGTAATTTTCACTCCTTATCTCCCTTTCTCTCAGTTCTCAGTTAAACCAAGACGTCCAGAATATGAGGCAGGCTGACAGAGAGACCCATCGAAAGCTCACTGAAGCCGAAGTTGTAAGTATCTTCAAGTGACGTAATATATCCATTAATAAGCATCGTTGCAAAAGACCTCGTGAAACTGGCATCATATGGAAGTGCTCCAGTACGTACTTACACACCAGCAAAGAAAATCAGTCATTTTTGTAGAAATCCACAGGCAACATGATATACACTTTCAGATGAGGCTTTGTGTGTTGACACGGTATTTTTAAATTGTAACCCAACAAATTCTAGGCATATTCATTTTTATGTTCATTTATTGAAAATATCTTTATACTTGCCATTGCTAGGTTAGTTATGTGCAGCACTCAAAATACTTTCATTCTACAATTTCTCTTCAGGCATTACTGACGCTGCGATCCAAGTCTAAGGAAATGCAGTCTACAAATAGTAAACTACAGCTTCAGATGAAGGAAAAGAATGAAGAAGTGAGAGCCAGACTTGTCAAGTACCTCCAAGATATTGCGGTAAGTTAACCAGGATGCTACAAGAGTTTGCACACAGTAGAAAATGATTGAGGCCTGCATTTAGTTTTATTTATATATATCTGTGCATTAATTTGTTTCAACACATCTTAACTCTTATAACATGCAATCCATTTTCCTCCATACTTTGCCTTTTGCCATTATCAAAATTGGCTGAAATTAATCATAAATACCACTTTTATCCTCAAAACCTTTTGGTATTTTCTCAATAAATAGAGAGGATTGAAAAATACTACATTTATAGTGCCAGGGTGCCAATTACAGGATTTTTAAATGTCTTTTTTTAAATTATCTTTTTTTTAATTATTTGCCAAATAAGCACTTCAAAGAAGTTTGAATATTCTTTTCCTAAAACACATTTCTGATTTGTAACTTCAAATATATATGTTTTTAGATATCTTACATTTTTATGCCTCCGTTACGAAGTAGCCGGAGGCATTATGTTTTCGGGTTGTCCGTCCGTCCGTACGTCTGTACGTACCGTCCGTACGTCCGTACGTCCCGTCCGTACGTCCCGTTCTCGTGATCGCGTTATCTGAAGAACCAATTGATGGATTCCTGCCAAACTTTGGTCATGTATGTATCTTGCAGAGCTGATGAACTGATTAGATTTTGGGGTCACGAGGTCAAAGGTCACAGGGCTCATTATGTATGCAAAAACAGCTCGTGATCGCGTTATCTCAAGAACCGATTGATAGATTCCTGCCAAACTTTGGTCATGTATGTATCTTGCAGAGCCGATGAACTGATTAGATTTTGGGGTCACGAGGTCAAAGGTCACAGGGCTCATTATGTATGCAAAAACAGCTCGTGATCGCGTTATCTGAAGAACCGATTGATGGATTACTGCCAAACTTTGGTCATGTATGTATCTTGCAGAGCCGATGAACTGATTAGATTTTGGGGTCATGAGGTCAAGGTTAAAGGTCATGCGGCTCATGTATGCAAAAATAGCTTGTGATCGCATTATCATTGGAACAGATTGATGGATTCCTTCCAAACTTAGATCATGTATGTATCTTGCAGAGCCAATGAACTGAGTAGATTCTTAGGTCATGAGGTCAAAGGTCAAATGTCATGGGCTCATTATGTATGCAAAAATAGCTTGTGAACGCATTCTCATTAGAACTGACAGATGGATTACTATTTAACTCAGGACATCTTGCAGAGCCAATGAACTGAGTAGATTTTTCGGTCAAAGATCAAAGGGTCATATGTGTATATGAGAAATTGCTTGTAATCACGATATTCTGAGAACCTGTTAATGGATTATAATGAAACTTGAATTTGAAAAATTTCTTCTGTTTTGGTTTGTAAACTTGCTCTTTGACGGAGGCATCATTTTCGACTGCGTGCAGTCGAAGTTCCATCTAGTTATGTTTCACAATGTTTCACTTTTACAGGATCTCTTTTAGGTTATTGAAAAGATATTTGCATTCCAAGATGCCCAGAAGTGGAGATGAATGTTACTCTATATTTTAACTACATCATTAAAACACTATACTGTCCTACTGCTTTCTCACATCACTGATTATTTATGTCATGTATATTCAAGTAATATTGAATGTTAAATGTTGCTTAAAGAACTACATTGGCTTCCAGTCAAGCAACGCATTGTGTTCAAGATCCTGATGGTTGTCTACAAGTGCATCCAAAACAAAGCTCCAGTGTATCTCAACTCTCTCATCGTACCCTACCAATCTGCTCGTCCCGGCCTTCGCTCTTGTACTGACAGCACCCTGCTACATGTTCCTCGAACATACACCAAAGCTGGCAACAATGCTTTCCATGCATGTGCTCCTCGACTCTGGAGTGAGCTTCCACGTTTTATTTGATTATCACCTTCGCCGGATGTCTTCTGAAAATGTCTCAAAACTCTCCTCTTTGACCATGATCAACAATAGATTCTTTGATAACTTTTATGTAAAGCGCTGTGAAACAACAGTTAGTTTGTAAGAGCGCTATAAAAATGACTTTATTGTATTGTATTTTATTGTAAATCTTCCATTGTTTTTTATAGGATCACATTGATAAAAGCCAGAGGTCTTTATCAAGTCAAGATACAGGGGACGGCCTACGAGGCCAGATAGCAGCCATGGTGAAGGACCTAAAGCAGACCTATAGGACGAGAGAATCTCAGCTCAGCGACGCAGCAAGGGAGTACAAACGCACTGCTGATGTGGTGGCCAAGAAACATCAACAACTCCTTGTAGAATACAGGTTGGTCTGTACTTGTGAATCAATGCCAGTAGCATTGATTTAACAAAAATGAAACTATGAAAGAAATCCATGATGCATCTGTTTGTCATTTCCATTTTTACAAATGATCAATTTTGTTCAATTAGCCTCTTCTAACACAAAGAGATTTCAAAAATAGTTTAGATTCTTTTAGTTGCATGATGGGACATTTTCAAAAATGAAAACCATGGTAAGTTCTATGTACATGACAATTGCATCAAATCGCCTGCTATTTTAAGAGGTGATTATACGTGAAGAATTCCAAGCACTATAAAAAGTTACCAGATATCTAGATATTATAATAAATAATAATAATAATAATAATAGCCTAATAGTCCACTCCAAATTTTATTAAACCGAAACGGAAATTCTTTTTGCCCAATTGATCGTGAGCCCGGCAGCCACTGAGCAGCGCCAGATCGACGTTGCTCTATCCCTTATTGTTGAACGCCAAACAAGGTAGCAACAACTCCCATCTTTTAACGTCTTTTGGTATGACGCGGCCGGGGTTCGAACCCACGACCTCCCGGTTGTGAGGCGGACGCTCTACTGACTGAGCCAACACAACACAACATATAATATTGTATACATTACAGTTTATTTTTCTGTATGGGTGTGCATTAAACATCATCGGTGCAAATCTGTCTCCACTATGCAGACTTCTGAGACAACAGACCATGGAGAAGCACCTTCCTGAAATGGAGGTTGGTCCGGAAGAAGATCAGCTGACCTTAGATGTGGAAGAAGTGGAGTCCATCAACAGAAGAGAACTCACTAAAGTGATGAAACAACTCCGAGAAACAGAGACAGAACTTAACAAAATCAGGAGAGAAGGGTAGGTTTGATGAAGAAGAGATAGTTACTTTAAAGGCCAGTGTGTCATAACAGTAAGAGTTACTCATACTTATACCCCTACATAAGGTTTTTTATTGTTGAAAAACTATTTTGAAATTTATCTTGAAAGATATTGTAAAAAAAAGACAGTATTGACCACATGCAATTTGAATTTTGTGTTGGTATTTCTAAGAACTGCATAAGAACTATTTGATGATTGTTGATTGTCAGTAAGCAACTAGGGACTTGGTAATGAGGATTGATACCTTACCAAAGAGCACTAGCACATTGAATTGGTTTTGAACCAAGGACCTCCTGGTTACAACAAATTTCCCACAAAAAGGCGCCATGCTATAAATTCGTTTTTTGTTATGATTTTTTTTGTATAATAAATCATGATGGCATATATGTAGATTCATATCTCTTGTTCAACATGTAGATAAACTAAACTGATGTTGCGTATTCTTTACTAAAACTTCAAAATCTCTCCTTTTTCAGATCATCTGATGAGCACTGGAAGTCTTTGAAGGACGAGTTTCTCAGAACGCAGGTAGCTAGGTGTTCCTTTTTGATTAGACACACTTATAAAGCAGACCCAAGGTAAAGTTTTCATTTGACATGACACTGTAGTGTCCGATTTCTGGATCACCAAAATGAAGGATATCTTTCATTCTATAACCCAATGCCTACAGGAACCTGTTGGCTCCTGTACTGAAGCTATGGGAATCAGAGAATTCAGTGGACAATAGGTTAAAGATGCATAGAAGTGGGCTCTCATGGGGAATTTGACATTGTCCGGGTGTTTACCCAATAACAGGTGTTGTCAACCACCAGAATTAGCCTGCAGTTTTATGACCAACATGCCTTAATCAGTTATTTAATGCTTTGCATTTTCCCTTACCCTAAAACTCTCTTAGCTCTTTTTCTGAACATTTTGATATCAAATACGCATTTTGACAAAATATGGAGTTAAGTCTTTGTGTCACTGAACCCTTGATATGTTGGACTTCTCACTTTTTGATTTTGCAGAAGGACCTAGAATCTGAGAGAGCCAATCTCCTTGCCAACAACTCTGTCTTAGAAGAACAACTCAATGAGTGCCAGGATTACATACATACACATATGACAAGGTAAATTGAACTCACACATGAACTGAATAATGAAGTTGCCCTGAAACTTGTTGATTTACTGGTATAATCGCTTTAGGGCCAGGGGAATTAATAAATGTAACTCTCTAATTTAGATTCATTGAGTTGGAGCTCTTAGCTTTGACTGCATGCAGAGATGGTGTGGTGGTATATTGGATAGATTTGTAAAGATTTAGTACAGTGGAATCTTATCAGTATAAAGTAAAATGATGGTAGTGTACTTCAAACAGATTCGGATTAATTCAATTTTTTATATTTTTATATTGCATTGAATATAGTTATTTGAATTTACTTCTTAGAAATGTAAAATGGATGCATTCGAATTACATTTGTAACTGTTGAACTGGAGTAATATGCATTTACTGTTTTGAAGTAAATTCATTTTTTAGTAATTTAATTTATTGAATTGTATTGATCTGATTTGAATCAATAAGAATTAAATTGATATTTATTGTGATCTTTTTCTGATCGAGTACGAATATGAGATCAGGGAACGGAGGGACAGCTAGGTAGGTTAGAATTTGACATGATTGAACTTAATATGAACTGATCTGAATGAATGAATTAATACTCAACTGACCAAGAGTCATAGAAGGTCGTCCATATGGAAAGAAGAAGAGGGGAAGACTCCGTAAAGACTCTCTAGATGATTTAATCACAGAATGTGGAGCAACATGATATGAAATGCTGAAACGGATGGCTCAAGACCGAGATACTTGGAGAGACACTTTAATTCAATTACGTTTTTTAATATACACAAGACTATATCATTGTTATAACTTCCGGAGCCTATGACCTACAAGCATTGCTTTCTCTTTAGGCTCCATCATATTTCTTCCTCTATACAACGTAGTCTTATGTATTATTCTTTTTGTTTCTATAAACGCATCCTAAAATGAGTACAAAATGTAACATGCCAAATGTAATGAAACATGTGAAATATTGAAAATAAACTGAAACTGAAACTGAAAACTGAATGTAGAATCCTGATTGGGTCACTGAACCCGTCATAAACTGACAGATCAATATTGATGATGATCAATTCTGAATGTAATCTATTTCTGATCAGATACAAAGATGAGATCCGAAGACTCCGAAGACAGCTAGGTATGGATGACCAGCTGGACATGCTAGGATTGACCGATGACTATGGCCATTCAAGATGGAGGGATCATAATAGACGTGCTCATGTACCTCAATCCCTCCGGAAGTACCGCACTCTTCCTGAAATATGATTTACTGACATGAAAAGGTAGAGATTTCGTTGCATGCATGATGGCGATATCAGGAAGTTCTTTTATTGTTCACATTCACCCATGTGTGTTGTTTTCAGTAACTTTCCTTTTTTTTTAAAGAACGTAGCAATAAACATTGTTGCCAATTATAAGAACATTACTTGATAATAAATGTATAGCCCTAAAATTAAACCCTGTCCTATACAGTAAGGGTTAAATAAGCACTTCACATTTCTGTATGTTGCAACATACATTTATCCACATGTTAACAAATCTTTGGGGTACACCACAGCGCCAGCGGTTTACTGGGGTCATATGTGAACATGCCTTCCATGAGGGTTGAAGAATTTTTTTTTTTAAATAACAAATTCTCAAGCTGGAGATCTGAAAGTTATGGTTACATGAAAAAGGGGTCATTTTGGCAAAATCCAAGTTCTTTTCGGATTTTTAAGTTTTATAAATAAAATAATAATCATCTTTTGATGGCATGCAAACATGAAGTTGTAAATTGTTCTTTGTATATATACATGTACATGCATATCCATACATTCATTGAATCTATAGTTGGACAAGGAGTTCATCTGTTTTCAGAAATCTGTTTTACTCTTTGTTTGAATGTGTACTTGGATGTATGATGCATGTAAATACTGGAATACAGTATGTAAAAGGGCAAATACTTTGTTTGCCAATGTATATGCATCAAACTGTGCATGATGTACAGTACTACATCTATAAACAAATGCTATTTATTACTGTGTGCATATATGAAAAGGAGCTGTAATGGATCGTTTCATTATATTTTGTATGGGTAATTATTACTTATATGGAAAGTACTTTACATTACTCTGGGACCGTGCCCCATTCCGTCCATATTACCGATACTTCCATTGTGATATAAAAGATTATCAAAATGTTTTTACTGGGTTCATATTAAATATGTAGCAATTGATTTGCTGTCCTCTTTGAGAGAATATTTCCACAAATCTCTAGGAAAAAGAATAAATTTGTACATGAAATCATTGAAATTCAAGCTGAAATCCAACTTTTTGTTTAATATCAATGAATGTTAGAGTCTTTCAGGAAGCAAAGGACCAAATGTGTAACAAACCACTATTTGATTCTTCAATTTACCTCTACTCTATATTAAATCGTATATATTCAATAATTGAATTGAATTGAATTGAATATTATTTTTTGAAAGAAGACTGGCTAATAAAGATTAATATTAGAAAACAGTTTGCACCATTTTTTGTTGGGGGGGGGGGGGGGATGGGTGGTAATGGGTTGGGGGCAGAAGTAATTTTTTCAAGACAAGTCTTTCATTTCAAAGTTTGTGATATGTATATTTGTATAAAGTATAGATTATAACTAATAACTACGAACATGTGTATTTTCAACATGTTATCAAATTGATAAACAAATTTGAAATAAATTATACATATGTAGCAAACTGTGTGATTTTTTTTTTTAAATTAAGATAATATTGAGTTTCCCCAAAGCTTAAATAGTATTTTACTTTTTAATTGTCATCAAAATATTGTTTGCACCTTGTTATTCTCATCTCCTTTCTCTCTCTCTCTCTCTCTCTCTCTCTCTCTCTCTCTCTCTCTCTCTCTTTCTCTCCCTTTCTCCCTCTCTCTAGCTCTTCCTCTATCTCTCTCTCTCTCTCCGTCTTTCCCTTTTTCTCTTGTTTTCACCATTTCTCTTACTAGCTTTTGCACTTGCTTTATCTCATTTTCTTTTGCCATTTCATAACATATTGAGATGAGAAATTAGACACCAAAATATTCATTTCATTTTAAGTTCAAATTAATGCTCACAACAAACTTACTTTTTGTGCACATGTGCATGCGATTTAATTTATTCATCAGAATAATAGCAATTTTGCAGCAGCTTGAAAGTTAAGGGGACTTGTTCCCTCTCGTGCGAGTCATTTTATGCTTGACTGGTGATCACTTTTCATGATGTACGCATGTCTATGCATTGATATGATTTTATTCGAATTAGAAACAATACATTTTTGTGGACATTACTTTATAACCCCCCCCCAAAAAAAAAAAATTTTAAAAATACACACACACACACACATGCGCACACGCACACACACATTTGTTCCGATTTTGCTCAAACTTTTTTTGATTGGTTTGTTTGATTGTTCTGCTTCTATTGAAAGGAAGATATTTTTGGAGTGGACTTGGCCTTTAACCTTTTGTCGGCGATAGTCACAATCAGGAAATTAGCCAGGGAGGAGAGGGGGGGGGGGGGCGGTCGCCCAAACAAAAAATGCTGGCCAAATAAAAAGAGAGAGAGAGAGAAGAGAAAGAAAACTAATTGAAGGAACCAAGACAAAAGGAGCAGACAACGAAACATTTTTGAAAATTCAGTCAATGATTAAAGATAAAGTTGAGTTCTGGTCATGCAATTGCATTGTGAAAGAAACGGTGCGGAATCGATCAGAAAACCCTGATCATCTAGCATATAAGTTTTGGTGTGTACTGCAAGGTTTTGGAATCATCAAAATGATAAGAAATTTGGCCTAGTCTTGGTAACGTTACAAGCACTGTACACAATAATAATATGGGACTACACGAACATGTGGCATAAAAATCAGTCCCGATTTTTATGCTGTTACATGCAGGGGCGGCGGTCCGGGGGGAACGGGGGGACACGTCCCCCTCAAAACTTGAAAAAGTACAGAAAAAAAATGTATAGCAAATACTGACTAAAGACTGCAACACACTTTTAGGCTCTGGAGGGCCCAAGAGTGCAGCGTTTAAACAAATAAAAATGCACAAATCTTCTCACTCGGTAGCTACGCTCTCTCGCATAATATCCTTCAAAATGTACAAGTAAATACCGAGAAAAATGAAGGGGAAAAAAGTATATTGCTAACGTTTATACTATTGTTTTGCTAAGGAATATAATTTTTTAATACAACAGAACTTGAAAAACCTGTAAGGGGGTAGTCACTTCCGTCACCTTGACCCCTCTCATTGACTATGCTCCCTCGCATTTGTGTACTGATGGGGACGGGGGCTTTAGGGGCAGTGCCCCCAAAATGAAATTCAAACGTGGTTTATTTCTAATTCGATACCAGTGATTTAAAAATGTTGTAGAAATGGCATGATTTTCCCCTGACCTTCCGGGTACCCTGGACCCCACCAAGGGCCCTAAGTCGGGGCCCCTGGTTGCTCATCTGACCGAAATTAAATGCCTTAGACGCCTGAGCTTCCAGGGGCTCTGCTCCCTGGACCCCACCAAGGGCCCTAAGGCGGGCCCTTGATGCTCGTATGATCGTAATTTAATGCCTCAAACCCCTGAGCTTCTGGGGGCTCTGCCCCCTTGACCCCACCCCAATAAGTGACCTGCATGCCAGTGTCACAAATAAGGTATCAAAATATGCTCATCTGACCGTAATTAAATGCCTAAGAACCCCTGAGCTTCAGGGGCTCCGCCCCCAGGATGCTCATCTGACCTCGATAAATGCCTACAACCCATGCCCCCAAAAACGTTTTTGCCCATTATGCCACTGCTCCCTCGTCCCTCGCATTTCTCCCCCCCCCCCCCCCCCCCCCCCCGGTCATGAAAAGAAATCGCCGTCCCTGGTGAGATGATATTTATTGCAATTTTAGAAAGTTTTATCCACCAGCACAATGTTCAACACTATTAATGCGGTGACCTGTCGGTTACGAACGGCAGGCTTCGGTATCTACTCAATCTATCAATCGATAAGAAATCTAGCTGTAGTTAATACACTACTGAATATTCTCAGTGCATGGTATATTTGATTTTTATTCAAATTTCATTTGGAAACTTTCCACGTGGGATCAGCATGGTTGGATTGTATGGTTGTATCGAGTGGATCAGGGGCGGCGATTTCTTTTCATGACCGGGGGGGGACGAAATGCGAGGAACGAGGGAGGAGTGACGTAATGAGCCAAAACGTTTTTTTTGGGGGAGGGGAGAAAAAAATCCGCATCATCATCGCTCTTACATGTTACATGCAGGCCCAGCGGAACCGTTCAAGTTTCAAAGTTGGAGGGGGGGATAAAGTATTTGCGATCAGATAGAGCAAAGCAATTAAGTTGGGTGTAACTTTGGCGTGGGGTCCAGGGGCAAAGCCCCGGCGGGGGTCAAGGGGCGGAGCCCCATGAAGCTCGGGGTTTTTAGGCATTTAATAAGGGTCAGATGAGCATATTTTGATACCTTATTTGTGACACTTGCATGCAGGTCACTAATCGTACTGGGGTCCAGGGGGCGAAGCCCCCAGAAGCTTAGCGGTTTTAGGCATTTAATTACGATCAGATGAGCATCCAGGGGCCGCCTTATAGGGCCCTTGGTGGGGTTTAGGGGGCGGAGCCCCCGTAAGCTCAGGGTTTTGAATATGGTCAGATGACCATACAGAGGCCCGCTTAGGTCCCTGGGGGGGGGGGGGGGAGGTCCAGGGGGCGGAAGCTCAGGTGTTTTAGGAATTTAATTATGGTCAGCTGAGTAACCAGGGACAAGCCTTAGGGCCCTTAGTGGGGTACAGGGGGCAGAGCCCCCGGAAGCTTGGGGAAAATCATGCCATTTCAGTAACATTTGTTAATTAGTAACTGGTATAGAATTAGAAATAAACCACGTTTGAATTTTATCGGGGGGGGGGGGGGGCTGCCCAAAGCACGAGTGAGTGAGCATAGTGAACGAGAGGGGTCAAGGTAAATTATATTTCTTAGCAAAACTATAGTATGAAAACAAACAAAATACCTGTTTCACACTTCATTTTTCTACAATATTAATTGTACATTTTGAAGGATATTATGCGAGGGAGCATAGCTCCCGAGCCAGAAGATTTTTGCATTTTTATTTGTCTAAACGCTGCACTCTTGGGCCCTCCAAAGCCTAATAGTGTGTTGCAGTCTTTAGTCAGTATTTGCTGTACATTATTTTTGTGTACTTTTTCAAATTTTCGGGGGGGACGATCCCCCCTACAAAAATCGAGGGGGGGACGTGTCCCCCCCCCCCTCCCGCCCCCCCCCCCCGGGATCGCCGCCCCTGGAGTGGATTAATCATATCCAGATTCTGAATATTGACAGAAAATTGAATCGTTATTGACAAGGATGTATTTATCTGGCATAAAGAAATTATGAATATCATCTTTTGCCTTGATAAAGGGGGCCAGTCTGGTACGGAAGAAAAAAAGAATATTTGCTTTTAGTATTTGAGTGATATTTTGATATATATGCTCTTCAACATTCAATTACTGTTTTCTTGAAAAGTTTAGTATTTGATTGTATTTTAGGGCGAAGAAAATATTTGGTAAGCCAAGAATCAGACCGGAAGTAAATAATTTTGGTCCAAAATATTTTTATAAAACAGTCAAACTTTATTGACCACTTTTTAGTGTTGCAATGGACCTCTGGATGTAACTGACAGGCTAGTAATAGGTTTGCTGCAATCTATTGGCCTAGTAGGGTCAGGGCATTTGTGTACATGCTAAGATAGCTGCCTCCATCGAGGCACTCTATACTGATTATTCAATTGAATATTCATGTCCTTGAGAAATTTGCAAATAATTCGCATATTCAATGAGATAAATAAATTTACGAAAAGATTATCATTCTCCATCGTCCCAGCTTTCCAGAAATATATGGTTTATAGGAGTTTACTTAATCAATTAATGATTGATTCAGAATTCTTTATCAACTTGCATTTTACTGTATTTTACCAGACTGGCCCCCTTAAGAAAATTAAAATTGAACATTTTATCATTATTAAACATGAAGAAAGAAATGGAGAGGAAACTCATCAAAACGAACATTTAAGACACCTACTATACATTCATACACGAGGGATACGAATGCAGGTATGTTAAAATTAGAAATAATTTATTACAGAGCGATGATAAATCAATTCTTTGACTTTGATTGATTCGTTCAATTTTTAATGACTGCGGTGACTTGTCGGTTACGAACGGCAGGCTTCAATATCTACTCAATCTATCAAACAATAAAAAAAAATATACGTAGTTAATACACAGAAAAGAAAGTCAAAAACAGAGGGAGATGCCAGAAAGATGATGATGATTATGATTACAATTTTGTATAAAAAATAATCGAACAATTTGTTCTGAGGTCATATTTATTGCAATTTTATAAAGTTTTTTCCACGAACACTTTCAATTTTTTATGAATGCGGTGACTTGTCGGTTACGAGCAGATGGTTATGGCAGGCTTCGATATTCTATAAAACTAGAAGCTGTCTAGACATTACTTCAAAAGAAAGCTGGATAGAGACACTTCGTCACATCAAAGTTTATCATCATTTCATAGAATTCTACTCGAACACCGTATCGAAATCAGGTAGGCCCAACATCTCTTACGTTATGCCTGTTGCTCAAGAGACGTCTTTCTGGCTGCGTCAGTTTGTAATTGTATTGATAATGATATCGATTATTTAGTAGCGCTAAAACAAAAAGTAGTTTACCGCTTACAGAGTAACAGAATGCTAAAAGAAACATAACATTCATAAATAGGTAAATCATACTATATTACTGAAGCAAGAAGTATGTTTTTTTAATGGATCTTCTGAAAGTGGACAGACAGGTCTGGACAGGTTAATACTCTAATGGAAAGGAGGAAATTGTTCTACGTTTTCGAAGCAGCTGATGTAGGACGTTTCTTGGTAGACGAAGAGTTTGGATTTGGGAATAATTTTAATGTATATTTAGTTGTTGAGCGTAGGTCTGCATTTCCTATTTTCTTCGCCTCTTGTACAACGGGCTTTTAGTGCACATTAATCAAGGAGCTATATGCTTCTAAGGGGTGCGATGGCCCAGTGATCTCGTCATCGGGAGGTCCCAGGTTCGTAACACTAAAGGGTGCTAGTTTCTTTCGGCAAGGCATTAATATACAAATAATACACAGCAGTGAGGGCATTAGTAAGAATTATACCCACACACAAAGTACCTTTGGAACAGTCTAACACGCCCGAGGCGATGACCGAGGTTGTAATTGGACTGTTTCGAAGGTAGTTTTACTAATGCCCAAACAAAATGATGTGTATTATTTGTTTTATAAAATGATTTTACTCATGACCAGTCAAAAGTATTTGCTAATGACCGGTTATTAGTAAAATTACGTCTTAGTCAAAATAAATGCCTATAGTCTCGTGTACGCTCTGAACTAATCATTTGATTAGGATCCGCTTCATCATCTTATAATCCATATTAAACACTGACTTACTCCTACCTTCTTAAAATTCTAAATTCTTTCAAAATAATGATTGGGTATGAGCCATTATTATTACTTCATGTTCACCTGAATATGCTAGACATATAGGCCGGTAATTGGTTAAAGATTGGTTTTAAGTCTTACCGAACACACATAATGATATGGTCCTTTTAATCTCCTTTGTGTAAAATTGCACCCAACACTTTTAAAGGGGAAGTTTGAGTAATATTACAAGATGGTATGTCAAGTACTGTTGTCAGATCATTCATTAAATTCAATTTCTTAATATTTTCCTTGCCATGATATCAGTTTAAAGACATTACATTCTCCTGCCGCTATTCTGTGAAAATGAAACTAAGCGATGAATCTTTATCAACGTCTTCTCAAGGAGGGTGGGGTAAAGCCGTTAAGTGCATGTAAAGACAGCAGTGTAGAAGAGGGCCGGGAACAGCGTCTTTCAATAGAGCATTCGGAACATTTTCAGTTGTTTGGTTTTAGAAAGCGGAGAATATGACTGAAATGTAGACATTCTGAACTATTCTGCCTTGCATTCATCAGAGGAAACCACTATTCCAGTATTTTCTGGCAGACAATCGCCTCGAAGCCCTTTTTTGTCGCGCAATGTATCTTTATATTGTCCGATTTCGGCTTTCTGTTTATTCTTGATGGGTGGTAAAAAGAAAGTTTCCGTAAGTCACTATTCTATGCTGATATTCTTAATTGTGTTGCAATTGCACCTAACTTTTACCAAATGATCAAAATGTATTCTATGTTGATTCTATTTTCTTTAGAATTTAAACATGGCGTCAAAAACCCTGATTGCTCTCTACTTTCTTATTGCCTTGGCCGTGGCAGCAAGTGTTTTAGAGGAGGAAGATGCGATCGACAATTCTGATGCCTTGGATGTCGAAGAGAACGGACCAAAAAAAAAGAAGAACAAGCCAATAGTTTGTAAGCGATTCATTTTTTTAAATGTCAACCTACTAAACGAATATAATTACAGAGCAATCAACCTAAAGCAATGACAATTGCCGTAGGCTTGGGCGGTCACATATTGTAATGTGCCAACATGACAATAATGTTTTTACATAATCCGAACAGGTTTGAGAAAGTGTGCGCTGGGGTTTAAAGATAGAGAATTATCAGAGTCTTCAAAATTGATTATTATCAGAGTTTTTCAGTATTGAAATTATATGCATGTCTCCTTCCATTCTCCCTGCTTCATTTCTCTCTCTCTCTCTCTCTCTCTCTCTCTCTCTCTCTCTCTCTCTCTCTATCTCTCTCTCTATTACAAAATTGGGACTGTATACGTGGTGATAAGCGCCATAGAATTATTGTTTGTCATTATCATTACTACAGTCATACCTGTCTACTTAATAATAATAATAATTATTATTATTGTTATTACTTAAGGCCCCCAAATTAAAACAAATAAAGTGGGCAACTTATAGGTGGCCCTTCCAGACAGGTTCTTCAACACACATTCCCTTCTATATTTGGAGGCAATATCGGTGACATCTAAAGGCCGATGGCCTAATAATAAAGAGGCGGCCACGAAAGCAGGTTTGACTGTGTTAGAGAAAGCCGCTGATTTAACACTTTTAGAAAGATTACCACTTTTTATCACTTTTTATCCTTGTCGATGATATTTCAAGATGAACTTAGTTACCACCCAAGTTTTGTTTGATTTGATATGATTTGATTTATTATTGTTTCGATCACTGTTTTTTGTCTTTTTATTTTCGTATTGCAGCTTGTTATATCGAAGGAGTACATTGCTCCTGCAAGGGAGACAGGGTACTAACTTGTGATTGTAAGTCAAGCTTTATCTATGATCTAAAAATCTTTTTAAAAACGCATATTTTATAGAATGCTCTTTCTATGAATAGTAATAATCCACCACTCCATTTTAGATTCAACACCTCTGTTTATAAATAGTCATGCAAATGAGAAAGGTCAATAAAGAGAAACTTCAAAACTCAGCAAGATAAATTTCTTTCGCTGTCATCTTTACCATCACCGTTACCACCCTCAACATGATCAATTCCATTTAACGTAATGATTAAGTTAATAATAGTAATACTGCTAATGTCGATATATGACTCGTGTATATGTACAGTACAGGCATAAATCATTTTATTGGTAACATTTACGTTGTCGTGTTCACCGGAATGTTAATTATGAATGAGTGTGTTGTTTTAAAGACTACCAAGGAGCACTCAATAATCATGACACAAGATGGCTCATAAGTTTGCATAATTTTGATCAAAAAGACTTTGCATACATTTTAGTTTTTAAGTACATTATGGAGAGCATGTTTATTTCATACAAGTCAGGCTCAAACAACCATCGTTGTCATTTGATTGATGATTTAACATTAGGATGATTAAACAACTAAGTACGAATGACAACTTCCTCTGTTTCAGGATTGCCTTTTCTTATAGAGGGCATGAAGTCATATCTAAAGTTACTTATAATTGGGAGATTTATCCAATCCATATTTTGTCTATATTGAAATTTATAATCGTTAAAGGGTTGGGTACGTTTTACACATAAGAGGGAAAAAGGAACCATGCATGTTTGGTGGGTAAGAGTTTACCAACACTGGGTAATGTTTAAGCGAGGTTGGGTACATTTTATTCAGCAAACACAGTGGCGGATCCAGGGGGGGCCGAAACGGCCGCGCCCCCCCCCCCCCCCCTATTGGCGGCGCAAAAAAAAAGGAAAGGAAAGGAGAGAAAGAAGAGGAAAAAAAAAAGAAAGGAGAAGAGAAAGAGAAAAGAGAAGAGAAAAGAAACAAAGAGAAAAAAGGAGAAAAGAAAAAGAAGAAAGCCCACCCCCCCCCCCCCCCTCCCTCCCACTCCGGGGTCGGGGGACCGAATTTGTGTTCCCAAAATCTCCGGTAAATGGGTATTTTTCACGCAATGAAGTCCGGCCCGTAATACACAAAAATACACTAGGTTGACCCAGTGGCGGACCCAGGATTTTCCAAAAATCGCGCCGTTTTATTGTTTTACTTTTTTCTCCTTCTTTTTTCCCCTTTTTTTTTTCTTCTTTTTTCCCTTTTTTTCCCTTCTTTTTTTCCCACTTGGCCGCCCAAGGGGGGGGGGGGGTTAAACCGCCGAACCCCCTAGATCCGCCCCTGCGCGTACCCTAGATAACACTGAGTGGGTGGATGGGGGGGGGGGGGAGAGAAAAGTCGGGTGAGAAAGGGGGAAGACAAGGAAATGGCGCTAAGTGACAGTAACGACAAATAAGGGAAAAAACTGTAATCGGGAGATTTGGGGTCATTCCAGAGGGCTTGGGAAATGTTATTGAATAGAGGGCGCCGCGCCGGCCGCATAAAATCTCGAGCCGCGGATTTAAAGTTAAACGTTATAAACATCCCCTGCGCTACAAAGGTCATCACTCTTTAGTGAGAAATTTGAAAAGGGTACAAAATGTTGGATGCTAGATGTTAGAAGCTATAATTATACTGAACAGTCAAATTTTAAATTAGCGGTAAAGGGGCCATTTCACAACTCTTAGTTTGCCCTATAATTGGCTTCAGCTCATACCAACTCGCTTGTGCTTGTATTTCAACTCATGTTGGTAGTAATCATGGACAGGGGCGGCGATCCTGGGCCCGATAGGGGGCACGTTCCCCAGGAAATTTAAAAATATAGCTAGAAAGAAATTTAGCGGAAAGAACGTACATATTGGTCTTAGGGATTTTCTAGAATGCATAGTTTCAGCATTCAACATTGCAAAATCTCGCTTGGTCGCTACGCCCCCTCGCACAATCACACAAAACTGTGATATGACGCTCCCGGCCGTGATTTATCCATGGTTGGTGTAATAGATCTCTTTTTTACTTTTCATTTCAACTAACCTAATTGTGTGCTATCGCAATCATGATTGTTTCATTTTTCCTTTAAAGCAGGCGCGTAGCCAGGGGCGGTAGGGGCAGTAAGAGGACATAGGAAGAAAAAGGAGCAGACAACGAATCGCTTCTTTCTCTAATAATTTAATGAAACGTCAAAGCTTCCGCGCTTTGCGCGGGAGGGGGGGGGGTCCTGAATTCAGACTAGGATTAAGCTTATAAGAGTCGAGAACGACGCAACGAATCGTCTTCTTTCTCTAATAATTAAATGAAACGTTAAGCTTCCGCGCGGGAGGGGGGCAGCTGAATTCAGTCAAGTAATAATAGTCGAAAAATAATTAATTATAGGTAAAAGGTTCTGCGCTTCGCGCGGGCGGGGGAAACTGAATTCAGACAAGGATTAAGAGTAAGTATGTGATTACACGTCAAAGCTTACGCGCTTGGCGCAGGAGGGGTAGGGGGACCTGAATTCAGACAATGATTAAGAGTCGAGAACGGTACAACGAATCGTCTTCTTTCGCTAATACTTTAATGAATCGTCAAAGCTTCCGCGCTTCGCGCGGGAGGGGACAACGGAATTCAGACAAGGCTTAAGAGTAAAAAACAGTACAACGTATCGCCTTCTTTCTCCAATGATTTAATGAAAAGTCAAAGCTTCCGCGCTTCGCGGGGTTGGGGGAACTGAATTCAGACAAGGATGAAGAGCCGAAAACGGTACATCGAATCGTCTTCTTTCTCCAACTGATTTAATGAAACGTCAAAGCTTCCGCGCTTTGCGCGGATGGGGGGGGGGGAGGTGTGCAGAACTGAATTCAGACAAGGGTTAAGAACCGAGAACGGTACAACGAATCGTCTTCTTTCTCTAATAATTAAATGAAACGTTAAGCTTCCGCGCGGGAGGGGGGCAGCTGAATTAAGTCAAGTAATAATAGTCGAAAAATAATTAATTAAAGGTCAAAGGTTCTGCGCTTCGCGCGGGCGGGGGAAACTGAATTCAGACAAGGATTAAGAGTAAGTATGTGATTACACGTCAAAGCTTACGCGCTTGGCGCAGGAGGGGTAGGGGGACCTGAATTCAGACAATGATTAAGAGTCGAGAACGGTACAACGAATCGTCTTCTTTCGCTGATACTTTAATTAATCGTCAAAGCTTCCGCGCTTTGCGCGGGAGGGGACAACGGAATTCAGACAAGGCTTAAGAGTCAAAAACAGTACAACGTATCGCTTTCTTTCTCCAATGATTTAATGAAAAGTCAAAGCTTCCGCGCTTCACGGGGTTGGGGGAACTGAATTCAGACAAGGATTAAGAGTCGAGAACGGTACAACGAATCGTCTTCTTTCTCTAATAATTTAATGAATTGTCAAAGCTTCCGCGCTTCTCGTGGGAGGGGACAATGGAATTCAGACAAAGATTAAGAGTAAAAAACAGTACAACACATCGCCTTCTTTCTCCAATGATTTGATGAAACGTCAAAGCTTCCGTGCTTCGCGCGGTTGGGGGATGGGGGGATGGGGGAAAACTGAATTCAGACAAGGATTAATAAGAGCCGAGAACGGTACAACGAATCGTCTTCATTTTCTAATTATTTGATAAAACGTCAAAGCTTCCGCGCTTTGCGCGGGAGAAAGAGCGGGAGGGGGGAACTGAAATATAATTAAACTCCTGGCCACGGGTTTATAGGGTTAAATTTGTAGACATTTGGACTTTGGCATTAATATATTTTGTTGGTAATTGGCGGCTTCTTTTTCGGTAATCGGTGGCCTCTAGACCCCCCCCCCCTCCACTGAAAAAGGTCTAGCGACGCCCCTGCTTGTATGGTGCTTCTAATATGACCTTGTCAGTATTGATATGTTGAGTTCAAAACAAATTCCGGCCCCCCCCCCCTATTGGAAAATCCTGGATCCGCGCCTGAAACATGTATGTTTACTTCTTTTGCACATGTACACCTCTTTATTATCTGCTAGCAGAATCACAACATATCACATCACATTACTCTTTCTGGCATGCAATCGGCGTATGCATATTGTCAGTACACAGCCAAAACACCATAGAATTAATTTTTTTATTTGTAATCATTTTAATATTTTCCTTTTTATTTTATTTTAACAGATTCAGGCTAGAATTGAAAAGTTTAGGAAGCAGACTAGCTGGATCTTTTCCATGTGGTCAGACGACTTCTCTGTTTGTTGAGACTTTTGTAAAATTAATGCGAAAAACAAATCATTGGTGATCATGGACTTTCTTTGTGTTGGTGATACGTTATACAAGTATCGTTCATTATTATTAATATTATTATCAGTCAGGATTGACCTTATCCCTAACACCAACGATTATATAAACCTGCATTTAAAAGATAAATTGAAATATATATAATTTTAATCTCGTTTCAAAGTCAAGTATCAATATGCCTACAGTCATGTAGCCCAATATAGTATTATGTTGACAGCAGGTTAGCCAATTCACTGGAGAATTTGATTGTTTGATATAATGCATTGAAAAGTAGGACCTTGTACATGTGCTTTGTATGTTAAGGAAACTTGCAAAGGAAAACATTGAGGCGTATACATTAATAGAAATCAACCCAGTAGACAGTATGTTCTGATTGTAAATAGTCACATTTTTAATCAGCTGCTTTCTTCTCTGACACAATTTTGTCCAAAACGGTCTCATTAAATGGAATGACGTAATCATGCTTCCTCGTGTTATTTTCTTTTGGTCATGTCGTGAAAGGGGTAATTATGAAAAACAGAAGGTAGATAGAGAAAGCGAGAGAGATAGAGAATGGAAGAAATGGAGAGAGGGAGGAGAGAGATAGACAGAGAGCAGGCACATTCATAATTTATTAAATGAAAAGAGAGAGAGAGAGAGAGAGAAAGATTTGAGCAAGCGTGTAAAGAGGAAGATATGAGCAGGGAGTTTGATCTCCTGATAGAAGAGAGAGAGAGAGAGAGAGAGAGAGAGAGGAGAGAGAGAGAGAGAAAAAGAAAGAAAAAGGGCCGGAAAGAGGGGGCACATAGGGACAAACGCGCAGCTAGGATTTTATATTAGGGGCGGTAGTGACCGTGCGAATCACTTACCGAGCGTGCAAAGCACGATCTCAAGGGAGGGGGGGGGGGGGGGGGGGGGGGTGCAATGAAGGTGAGTTCCCCTCCCACACGAAGCGCGAAAGTTATGACGTTTCATTAAAGTATTAGAGAAAGCCGACGATTCGTTGTACCGTTATCGACTCTTAATCCTTGTCTGAATTTTCAAAAATGTTTCTTTGTCAGCTCCTTTTTTGTCCCTATACGTCATCTTAGTTTTTTCTCTTCTCTCTCTCGTTTTGGTCGGCGCTTTCTTTGGTGGCGACCACCCCCACCACACACCCCCCCCCCCCCCCCTGGCTACGCGCCTGCAGAGGGATAGACAAGAAGCAAGGAAATCATAAATAGAGAGAGAGAGAGAGAGAGAGAGAGAGAGAGAGAGAGAGAGAGAGAGATAGAGAGAGGGAGAGAAAGAGATTGGAGCAAGCCTGTAAAGAGGAGGAAACATGAGAGAGACACATGCATAGAGATGGAGGAGAGCCATATAGTTCAAGACATTAGTTTATGCAGTTGTTCTGTTGCTTTTGTATTTCCGTATTAAAGAACCTCTTTGACAATAGTCTGATTGGCCTTTTAGTTGACTGTTTGTCAAATAAACAAACACTTACAAATCGGGAGTTCATAAATTCTGCATGCTCAAATTACTTGGAAATAGAATAACAGACACCTTTTCCGCTGTCTTGTCGGTACTTTTCGTCTGTTCCTTGCTCATCAAGTTGTTTAATAAAATGCTTTGTTAGTATTTCAGGGAATTAGAAGTGTGATGGTTGTTCTATAATGACAGAAAGGATTACTTTAGTAAGAGCAATGAGTTAGAGCTGTAGGCATAATATCCTTAATGCTCAAGGCTTCAACAATTTGCTTGAAAGAGCCAAACGCTTCTTTTTTTACCAAGGAGTTAGGATTCTACTAAATATTCACCCGACACTGGGTTTAAAATCACGATTGATATTCAATTATTTTGTATAACGTTAATGAACGCAGAAATAATATTTAAACAAACGAACATACAAATATGAGGTAAAGGTTGTTCGAATTTTGAGGCTCCTAAAGGCCTCGGTGTATGAGTATTTGATTTGTAGGCCATTTAATAACATGAGCATAAACACTTTCGAGAAATCAACTGGCAGGTTTTAGCTTTCACGATTTAAAACCCTACTGTCTAATTACCAAGGATACCAAGTTCTGATTACGTATTGTCATTTTAATGTTTGCAATTAGTTGATGGACAAGGCTATTGATATTGCCCAAGGTTGATTTTTCCTAAAGTTTTTTGTGATCGGGTTATAACGGATTAGTATCCAAAATCCATGTGCTACTTCTTTACCGGGGAACATAAAAATACCGACACAATTATAATATTCGCATGTTCTTTTGACATGTTTTGTTGTTGCACAAGTGGGTTGATGTGACGAAGGTCACGACGGTCAGCCGTTGGGTGTGTCACTTGACCGTCATAATCAAGACGGTTTGATTACATGATCAATGCACTCATTTAAAATCAAAGACATTTGAACAGTGGCACATTCCTCACTGAATAAAGAGTTTTTCGATCAGTATGCTTATCATCAATGGGTTAATGTCTTATGACAACAATTGCAAGTTGTTTTATTTATTTAAAGGAAGAAGAAAAAAAAATCCATGATAGTCAGCTAAAGTGTACGCCTATTAGATTTGGATACTGACATATATCAAAGAAAAGAGGAATTCGGTATTGTCTTAATATTCGAAGGGTGCAATAGGTTACATTCTTGATTGCATGTCTTGCTCTTTACCAATGTGCCAAACTTGATGTTTGGACATAAAATGGATGCCTTTCAATTTTAAAATTCCAAAAGCGATACACGCCTGATCTTTTTCTAGACAACACTCAAAGTCTTTTTAGTATTGTCACGAGCATGCTTGTGGTACTATACCCTTGAATATTATTGTTAAACCAAATTGAACTTTTCCTAAGAACACATCTTGGCTATCATTGTAATTGTGCGTTATAATTCTGACATTGTCCTATGGGACAGAAGTTTAGAATCGTAATGTTCACATATTTTCCTTTTGAAATGTTTTGTTGTTGCACAAGTGGATTAAGGCCGCGTTCATGCTTGATTTTGACGGCCAGAATCAGGCATCTGTTACGTGTTTAGTTTAAAACACGCTTGCGTTCATGCTCACTTTTGTAGAATCACCGAAAAACGGCGATCACGAACGCCGATCGTAAACTCACAAAAAGATGCGTTTACAATTGTAAACGCGTTTAGATGGGGTCAACGCACTGACCTCTAGTGGTCTACGTAGCATGCACAGTGAAGGTCACACAATGCCACACAAGGAGAATTGCCTGGATGAGCCAGAGAAGTAAGCATGAACAGCTACACCGTGGAACTGCGATCACGATGAGCGTTTACGATGAGCGTTTCAGATCGCTCATTCTACCTTCAAAATCAAGCATGAACGCGCCCTAAGATGACGAAGGTCACGACGGTCAGTCGTAGGGCGTGTCACTTGACACGGCAAGGTCTTTAGGCTATAGTATCGTCATGTACAATAAATTGTTAAACCAAACTGATTTTTTTTTCCCTAAGAACACATCTTGACCATCATTGTAATTGTGCATTGTAATTCTGATATTGTCCTATACGACAGGAGTTTGGAGTTGTAATGTTCACATGTTCTTTTGAAATGTTTTGTTCTTGCACAAGTGGGTTATAAGGTTGACGAAAGTCACGACGGTCAGCCGTTGGGCGTGTC
This sequence comes from Strongylocentrotus droebachiensis, assembly GCA_035222895.1. Classification (NCBI taxonomy): domain Eukaryota; kingdom Metazoa; phylum Echinodermata; class Echinoidea; order Camarodonta; family Strongylocentrotidae; genus Strongylocentrotus; species Strongylocentrotus droebachiensis. Next base: position 4,608 of record JAVYIG010009801.1, on the reverse strand, counting down.
ACTTGACCGTCATAATCAAGACGGTTTGATTACATGATCAATGCACTCATTGATAATTCGAAGACATTTGAACAGTGGCACATTCCTCAATGAAGGTATCGTTGAAGACAAAGGTTTTTCGATCATTATGCTTATCACCAATAGGTGAATGTCTTATGACAATTACTGTAAGTTGTTTGTCTTTAAAACGTTTATTTAAAACAAGACAAAAACAAATCCATGAGAGTAAACTTAAGTGTATACCTATTAGATCCAGATACTGACGTATCAAAGAAAAGAGGAATTTGGTATTTTCTGAATTTTCGAATAGTGCAATCGGATACATTCTTGATTGTATGTCATGCTCTTTAACATTATGCCAAGCTTATTGTTAATTTGAACATAAAGCCGGATGCCTTTCAATCTTAAATTCCAAAAAGTGATACACGCCTGATCTTTTTCTAGATAGCACACATTGAAGAGATGGAGTAATATTCTCCTTCACTAATTTAAGAATAATACACATTCCTAAATGCATTAGCAAGATTAAAACGTAATCTGTAATGATAGGCTTAATATACTGAGCGAGACAACAATCAAGGTCTCTATAGTATTGCTACGAGCATACTTGTGGTATTATACCTTTGAATACATTGTTAAACCAAATTTAACTTTTCCTAAGAACACATCTTGAGTGTCATTGTAACTATGCATTGTAGTTCTGACACTGTCCTGTGTGGCAAGAGTTTAGAGTTATAATGTTCACATGTTCTTTTTGAAATGTTTTGTTGTTGCACAAGTGGGTTAGGGTTGACGAAGGTCACGATGGTCAGACGAAGTGCGTGTCAATTGACAAGGCAAGGTCTTTATAGTATTGCCACATGCATACTACCTTTGAATGAGTTGTTGAACCAAATTGATTTTTTTTTTTTTTTTTTTTTTTTTTTTTTTCTTCTAGTCACATAGTGAACTTATCGTATGACAAAAAGTATTACGATTCAATACGTGCTGTGTCTATCTGCAGAAAGGTGTTTGAATGTTAACAATATTATTACTCAAGAATAACAAGTGCTCATTAGGTATTTAAGGTGGTAGTCCCTTGACAAATATTATGCCTTCTTAATATAGACATTGATAGTTCGACGAATTAACTACAATACTGAACCTTCGAATAGGAGCACATTTCTGTCGTATCGTTATATAGAAAGATTTATATTGGTAAAAAAAAGAAATATCATACGCCTATTATCAAATGGAGGTTATTCTTTAACAAAACTTAAAAGTCGATCTGACTCGTACTTTCAAATCAGACAATGGAGCTGTTGGTGTTTTTTTTTTTTTTTTTTTTTTTTTTTTTTTTTTTTTTTTTTTTTTTTTTTTTTTTTTTTTTTTCTTCTTTTTCTTCTGTATGTGTACATATATATATATATATATTGATAGCATAACTTTGTTTATAAAGGTCGAGTAGAAGCTGTGACAATAAGTCGTTTTATGCCATTAAATCGGATACTGACAGGTTAAAGAAAAGAGGAATGGGTATGTTGGACATTGGCGGGTTTTTGCTTTGATTATTTTATTTCAAGGAAGGGGGAGGGGGTGAATTGTGGGCAGTCTTTGCTTGGGAAGGTCTTGCAAACCTACTACTCAGGAAATAAATACTTTCTTGAGTAGTTTTTCTTTTAATTGTAGGGTTTAGTTTTTTTTTTTTTTTTTAAGGGATTTTTGTTTTGTTTATTGATTGTAATGTTGTACGTGTATGTATATTATGTTTGGGTATGCTGTTGTGTGTGTGTTGGTGGGGTTACTCTCATTTTTTTCGGGAATCGCAGTCTCTTAGGTAAATGTGTAAATTGTTCTCGTATCATGAGGTATCACTTGAAACAGATATATTACTTTGCTTCGTCGTCCTCCGCTAAATATTCAATGTTCAAATTTGATTACGAAAAGGGCAGAAATATTTTTAAAAATCAATGGATAATATAAGTACATCTTTTGTATGTAACTTTCTTTCTCTAAACGTTAAGGGAATTCGAGAAAAATTAAAGAGACAGAAAATATTGATGTGGTGTAAAGATAAAGGGTCGGATATAGTGTTTTTACAGGAAACGTATAGCACCAAGGAAGTAGAAGACGAATGGAAGGTACTATGGAATGGTAGTTCGTATTTTAGTCATGGGACAAGTCATAGTAAAGGGGTTCTTATTTTATTTGATTCTAACTAGATATTCAAGTCATTAATGCAATTGCAGATGATAATGGTAGGTTTATTATAATGGAGTGCATTATACAAGGGTTAAGGCTTACAATAGCCAATGTATATTTCCCAGTTCGTTCGAAGGAAATAGAACAAATAATTTTTTTACTCGAGTTTGAAAAAGCCCTTACAACGGTTAATGGAAAAAATAATCAGCTAATAATAGGAGGTGATTTCAACACGATCAGCAATTTTAACCTGGATTACATGGGAACTGGTAAACAAAAGGTTCTTCAAAATTTGGTAGACTCTTTGAAACTTTTGTGGATAGATTAAATTTGATTGATATTTGGAGAGTACGAAATGGAATGAAAAAGCAATTTACGTATAGACAAATCAATCCTTTTATGCAAAGTCGACTTGATTATTGGTTTGTATCCGAAAAACTAGATGAAATAATATCAAAATGCAATATAATATCATCTATAGCTCCTGATCATTCAGCTGTACAACTAACTTTTTTAATTTACCTTCGAATGATATCAAATTCAAGGGATCTTATTGGAAATTTAATAATAGTTTATGTAAAGATGAAAAGTTCATCGTGTTAATGAAAACCGCAATCATTGAACTGAAAGAGGACTATAAAACAGAAATAGAAAGTAAAAAGAGTTCTATGGGATTTTTTGAAAATGAAAATAAACAGTTTTATCAGAAAATATTCGAAGAAAAAGCAAAGCTCAGAAAAGAAAAAATTGGGAATCTAGAAACAGAAATACTCTCCCTTGAAGACGATCTTTTGAAAGCAGTAGATAATGAGAAGATTGCATCTTTAGAACTGAAACGAAGAGAATTAAAAGCATGCTATGATTATATTAATGAAGGACTTAAAATTCGTTCTAGAGCATCGTACTTTGAAAGAGGAGAAACAAATACTAATTACTTTACCCAATTAATGGAATCAAATAAGAGAAAAACAGTAATCAGAAAACTTATGATAAATGAAGAAAAAATCAGTTTTGATCAGGGAGATATAATTAAAGAAATACACAAGTTTTATAGCAAACTATATGCGCATTCCACGGTTGATTTCAATTCTAGTGATGCTTTTTTCACAGATCTACCCAAACTAAATCCAGACTCTAAGGATATTTGTGAAGGGAAAGTTACAGAGAGGAATGTATAGCAGTTTTGAAAGAAATGAAATTTAACAAAACACCAGGTAACGATGGTTTAAGTGTTGAATTTTATTCATTATTTTGCCGGTAATAGGAGACGTAGTGGTCGATGCTTTGAATGAATCCTTTTGTGAGGGAGAACTCTCCCACTCACAAAAACAGGCAGTAATTACTTTAATTCATAAAGAAGGCAAAGATCCGTTACAAATTAAAAACTACAGACCCATTTCCTTACTTAATGTGGACTACAAGATTTTAACCAAAGCTCTTTCAACAAGAATTAAAAAAGTATTACCAGAAGTTATTTGGATTGATCAGGTGGGATATCTTAAGGGAAGAAATATAGGTGAAGCTATTCGGTTAATTGACGACATGATCTTTCATACAACTCAAAATAAAATACCTGCTTACTTATTAGCGATAGATTTTGAAAAAGCGTTTGACTCGGTTTCACACATGTTTTTACAAAAGGTCTTAGTAGCCTTTGGTTTTGGACCGATATTTTGTAAATGGGTGAAAATAATTTATAATAAGGCTCAAAGTTGTGTTTTCAATGGACACGTATCATCTGGATATTTTTCTATTCAGAAAGGTGTAAGACAAGGTGATCCTTTGTCTGCATATTTATTTTTACTTTGCATTGAGATTCTTGCTCGCGCAATCCGCAGCGACTCGGCTATTCATGGGATTCCCTTTGATAATATTCACGTTAAACAAATTCTTTATGCAGATGACATGTCGTTGTTTGTTCAAGATATTGAATCTTTTAATAGACTAAACTCATTGTTTACTAGTTTTGCAGATATGTCTGGATTGAAGATGAATAGAGACAAAACCTTTGTATTATTGTTGGGTCCTAATGCGGATAAAGATGTAATAGTTCCATTTGGTAAGATAGTAAACATTGTAAAGATATTAGGGATACAGTTTACGTTAGACGTGGAAAGCCAGGAAAAAATCAATTACAAAGAAATCTTAAGTAAAATTAAAAAGCTGCTTATGTGGTGGAAACAAAGAGATTTGACTTTGATGGGGAAAATTCAACTAATTAAGACTTTTGTTCTATCAAAATTAGTATATGTATCATCACTCACACCTGTACCGCCGTGGGCATTCCGTGAAATTGAAGTATTAATATTTGATTTTTTATGGAATGGAAAAGATAAAATCAAACGGAGTACTATGTTTTTAGATTACGATAAGGGAGGTCTTAAATTGACAGATTTTCAATTATTTATTCGAACACAAAGAGTCATG
>JAVYIG010009800.1:15000-74756 GCA_035222895.1 Strongylocentrotus droebachiensis | reverse complement strand
CAGCATCCCCCCCCCCCCCCCATCCATTTTTCATCCTTTTGTTGATGTCAAGTTGGATTTAAAAAGACTTTATAGAAACAAAATATGTTGATAAATGAGTTCATAAATGTTAATAAATCAGTTAATACTGCTGAATTCTGTTCTTTTCATTTTCTTATTTTGTGAAATATATGTGATGATGCTGGTGATTATGATGATGTAGGCACTCTGTAATGATAATGCTGTATGACTGAGGTGAGATGCATTGGAGGTGAGATGCATTGGGGCTGATGCAGTCTTGTGTAGAATTGAGTATGGTGTTCGACCTTTTGATGTTTGTTTTTATCTTGCATCAGCGAGATAGATTTAACCATAATGAGAGAGAAAGCGGAAATGTAACAAGAGAGTGGGCAAGACTAATGAATAAATGCAGTATAAAAAAATGGTTTACAATAAAGATGAGGGGGGGGGGGGGTTAAATAAAGAATAAGTCGATGCTGAAATGATGAAAGCATAGGTAATTGGGGTAATAGAGCCTATGGAAATGTCACTATTAGAAGGGGTCCCTGTATTGAAAATGTTACTGTTGGGGGGGGGGGGGGGAATTTAAAAAAAAAATCAGTGGCGACGAATGCAAGAATGAAAAGAACGAGACAAAATTAATTGAAATTTCATTGGGGATGGGGCACAATATGAAGAAGATCATTGAAGTCTAGGTGAGAATGATTCATCAATTGGACACTAAAAATATGAAAATATCACTTGTTAAGTGGGCTAAATGATCAGTGCAATTTGTCTGATTTAAAAAATATTTAAGTTAATAAACAAACAAAAAAAAGAGGTAAAAATTGAATTGAGTGAAATGGGGTCATTGTTTTTGCCTTTTAACTGAACTGAATTTTTAAAAATGTACTTTCCATCCTGGTGACAGTGAAGTTTGTGGCCCCGACTAAGTCAACCATTTAAAAGTCTTCCCCCCCCCCCCTCCCCACACACCTCCCCAACTCTGACCTTTGTTCTACATTTATCCGGCCCAATTAGGATTCTGTCGATATAGTAACGCATGCGCATTGTCTTTTTTTCATTGCGATAATATGCTAATAAGTGGAAAAGAGCTCATGAATATTCAAAATTTTAATTTAAATATTTTCGCGCTGCGCGCAGTCCAAAATCCCCATTTCGCTGGTGCACTAAAAATTTGTCGTCTTCATAGGCTAATACACGATAAATGGAAGCAGTGTGCACTTTTGACCCTCCAAAATCTCCCCATGGCTAGACGGATGCAGAAGCGGAGTTGCACCCCCCTGAGAGAGAGGAAAAAAGCGCGGGCCTGAGATCACGTGATGTTCACGTGCCTATTACGTGATTTTTTTTTCTCCCTCTCTGCGATGCGAGCTGCCGTATTCCACTGCGCTGCATGCATGACAACTACGTCTCATTTCAAAATGATGGCTAGCTGAACTCGATATAGAGTACGTAGCTCATGAAATATCATTATTTCTGTAAGATATTATGAATATCTATAGTATTATTTGTCAAAGCAAATAACTATTTTACGGTAATTTTGTTGAATTGGAGTCCCTCAAAGTCTTACGTGATGTTTTTTAATTGGTTCAATGCTTATTGTTCCGATCAGGTCGAATGACGGTGCAGGGATGTAAACATGCATATCAAGCTTGACTCGTAACTTCTGATTGCCGTTATACACGCATTTTTAGAACGAACGAAAGGCACTTCGATGTTATTTCAAGAGCTTTAATTTATTTTCCTTCATCAAACTACCAAGGGTAAACCATTATATTGTGGATATATTTTGACAATTAAATTAATGCCTTTTAGTATTACGATTTAATTGCAATAGTCTGATCAACATTTTAGTCTTTTGTGTGGCACTTTCCTGATCTGTCTTCAGTGGGTCATCGATCTATTTCCACTTCCGTTTCTGAACGCACTCGATCGGTACCACGAAGCGTGATTCCTTTCTTGCAGCCTCAATTTTAGACCGATAAAAACACCTACCGTCAACTGAAACAATATCCATTTATTTCTAAAGCATATTTATTTGATTATATTGAAATATAAGTTTGTGAATTGCATATTTTTAGTTCTATATTTCAAAATATCAGTGTGAAATTTAATTTTGAAAAACCCGAAACCCGAAAACCAAAAACCGGGTTTCAGCTCGACGGTCGGGGCCCGGGCGGGGACCCGTTTCGACTCAGGCCAATTACCAGGTCCCTCGGAGAGGACCTTAAGCTGCCTGGTTGCTTACTAACAAGCATTTATGCTTTCTTAGCAGTCAGGTAAAATAAGCACCACCACATTTGTTATCGTATAACTTGGCTTTAACTTTGTTTAATATTTTCAAAAACCAAAAATACTTAAACCAGTATTCTGTAAAGATTTAATGACTAATGCAAGGCTGTTTTATGAGGCTGTTTTATGAGCATGATTATTAAAAGAACCTAAAACTACCCAGAGATGAATGTGTCTTTGGAACTGGGTTCGAAATAATGAAAATATTGAATGTCAGATGCAAATTTTGCTGTCTTTTGCGTCTGTTCTGAAAAAATGTTGAACTTGCCGAGTGCTGACAAGGGTCTTGTAATCTTTGTATCAAGAGAATCTACAACACTGTATGTCATCGAAATTGTAAGTCAAATGTGACCCAAACTGATTGGGTAGATATTTTGCTTTTTAAATTATTCATTTTTTCAATTATCATACATTTGATGGATCAGTTCTTTAAATAAATCAGCTGTAGACTCCCGTACACAAATTAAGGTGTCGTTGCTTTCATGACTTTTTTGTATTAAGGTTGCAGAGCATTCCCACCCGATATTGAATTTTAAGATCTCCAATTTCGCTAGAGTCTATATCTCCAGAATTCTTTGAAGTAATAAATTGTCGAGTTGCACAAATTTACAGTCTAACATTTTGCTGTTCATTTGGATTTTGGTAATAATTTGTGTAGAATATGAGAAAAATGGATCAAACATCACATTCAAAATATTTCTTTAGATGCACGCGAACATTGGTAATGGTAACCCTATCAAACGACAAGGCATCATAAACACTCAATCATCATCAATGACAAGTTAAAGTGGCTTATTTCACACTTAAGGCAAAACAAACTAACCAAAATACAAAATGCCTATAAAATTAAAAAGTCTTTTGACGTTTGTAAATCTAGTTGTGTTGTAGACTCTACAATGCTCTAGTAGACTTCTAAATGTACATTTTAAACTTTTCGACAGTCTAATTTACTCTAATTTTAGCTATGAAATGTTCATAAAAACATCTTGAATATAATTAGTCTATGGCTTCAAATCGTAGACAAATAATGGAATTTTCTGTTTGGAAGTGGATGGTCTGTCACTTTCAGCTGTCTGGACTCTCAACACACACAATTGTCAAATGCAATCATGACCTGATGTCTGATGACAGGGTAAACAAGATTTGTCAAAATCATAAACAGTCTGATAAAGTCAAACTTTGATCTAGAATCTAGTGACCATGGTGAAGGAATCTCTTCATAACTTTTACTTATAATAGGTCTAGATACAGTACACACTTACTACCCACTTCATCAAAGTGCTACCTGTATGTATTTGGTATTTTCAACACCGTCCCATTTTTCATCATCAACCTTACCAGTTATTCATGTCAAGGAAAAATGCACAGGTCGCCGGGTTGAGATTGTTGCCCAACAACTTCTGAAATTCGTTGATCAAAACATCTCGATCAGTCGTCCCCATGCTGCTAAATTTCGACATCAAATCCTGATCTAAGTCTACATCCATCATGGTAGCTGCTGAGATCGTTTGTCCCTTGAAATGCAAAACCAATATACGACTGGAAAACGAAAATGAACACTATTTTGTTTCTTGTTTATCGTTGAGTTCTCATCATACACGGCCACGTACAATTCCACATCGCTTAGCTTTAGTACAGTGAATGCGCTGATATGATGTGCGGAGGGCGCTAGGGCATTGCAGCAGCAAGATACACACACAAAATAATGCACGCGATCGAAACGACTCTACACTCCCACTCTGACCCCGTGACGTCATACATAGCTTTAACAAGCTGAAGGCAGCAGTCCATTTTTTAACAACAATCGACAGTGGATCTTGGATGGGGGGGGGGGGGGGGGGTGCCGGATGAGGCCGAGGGAATAAAGCGTGCTATAAGCATATCAACCAATAGGCTACAATACATATATTGTTAAAAAAATGCACCTGTCCAAAAAACTGTAATTGAAGTAAGGAGTGATTTTCCCACCTTGCCCTGTTTTACTCTCTCGATATCTCTCTCTCTTTTTATCTAATTTCTTTGATCCTCTCTCCACCTCGCTTTTCTTCTCCCTTGAATTTCACGACTTGTTTATTACGTTTTCTTTCTCTCTTTCTTGCCCTCTCCTAGCTCTGTTCATCCTTTCGTTTTTTCCCCCGTTTTATTTTCAACTCACTTATATCTATATATAGTCTCTTCTCTTTCCTTTTCCCTTCACTCCTCGACTATTTGCTTCTCCTTCCCTTCTCTCTTCTCGATTTGTTTTCTGACTCACTTTATCTTTCCCCCTCTCTCCACCTTTTTGCTCCTCAAAATAAATTGTAATAAGTTAATTAAAGTTAAAATATGTCAACATTTATGCAATGTTTCCTCTTTCTTTATCTTTCCCTTAGTTTGTTATTGTTTTTTCATCTTTAATTTATGTAAATTATGTAACCAGTATATTTTGTGAGGAACATTTTTAACAACCCATTTTTATGTATTTATGATATCATCCTCCTACTTCAGATATTTTTTTACACATATTTATATTTTGAAGATAGATCTGTAATATTGTTGTTATTATCTAGAGGTGGAAATTAATAAATAAAACAAAAAGATTTTGCTCCTGCTGGCCTGACAACCTGCGCCTATAATTTGTTTGTGTATACAAAATTAGAAAATGGACATACTTGAAGAACCACTATCAGTGAAATGTTTTTTACCCATTATAAGCTGTAAACATGTCAACAGGGTTCTTCATTCTGTTTCATCATCATCATCATCATCATCATCATTAACGGCAATATCTATTCATTTAGCACAATCATGCAGGCCATTTAGTCTTTGACTCTTTCTCTCTCTAAGTGCCACATCGATTGGCTTTGGCGAATCAAGCTGTTCCACAACCCTCGGCTCCTAACCTTCTCTATTAGCACCACTCCCAGTTCTTTTACTCCTCTCTCTTCCAACAATTTCTGAAGACTGTCCATCCAAAGTATCCTCCTTCTTCCCACAAGTTTCCCTGTCAAAGCAAGATTCTCTAGGCCTTCAAATGCATAATCAACATATCATGTACCACTTTCCTTTGCACTCCAGCTCTTCTAAGAACTTCCTCATTACTAACTTTACACAAAGGCAAAATAAAATTCAGCTCTAAAATGCCTCACTAAATCCACATTGAGAGCCTTTTTTAAATGCACTATTAAAAATCTTACGGCAAATAGCTTTTATTTGTTATTGACAGGCATAATACTTTACACAAAATACAAATTTATTCTTATAATCCATGTACATTTACACCAGGAGTAATTATATACAATATATAAACCTCAATCTTACCCTTTTCAAATGAAAATCTCACTTGTTCCCGCTCAACTTGTCTCAGATTTATTTAATTTCTATTTTAACTGTTGAAATATGTATATAGTAAGTTTAATAGTTTCAAACCCAATCTTCTGTGTGCAAGAAAATTTGAGCAAAAGCCTTTATTCTGTCCATTCCAACAGAAAGGAATTTTTGAGTCAAATAGACAATACCGCAATATGAAGTCCCATCAAAGGGGAAGTACAACCTGACATCAAGTTTGTTTTAATAGCAGCAGAAAAATGAGAGGAACGGGTCAGCGAAAGTCTGAGCAAGAACCAATTTTTTTTTTTAAAGAAGAATTTTTTAAAGGTGCGATCATTCAAACACAAACTAGCAACTCTGTGGCGTATCTACTAAGGGCCTTTCCCAATTGCCCTGTACTAACATCTTTAAGAAATTACATTTTTCCTCGTGAAATTTTCTAATCATACATTCACCTTACATATAATTATTGCAAAAATGTTTATATACAACCTTTGTATGAAACACATCTAATCCATCAATAACTTAGAAAATGAAATTTTAAGAAATTTTCTGTACAGAGCACATTGGAGCTTGCAAGATATGTACCTCATAGTGTTGCCAATATGTGTTTCACAGATGAAAGCTTTAAAATATTCATAACTTTCTTATTTCTAATTGGGTATTGGTAAATCTTTCTCTAATTTGTTTCTCTCATTATTCTGCTTATACTAAAATCAGCTTAATACATGCATCAGGGTGGACTTTCCCTTTAACTAGTTGACAAACAATTTAATAAGCAGGTATTCCAGTTAGAATTGACTAGAGGGCCTGAAAATCACCTAAAATGAGATATTTTGTACACAAAAAAGCCTAAACTATGGTCTGAAACCAACTTGCCAGGGCCTGAATTCAGGCTATTGCCTGAAAACTGGCATCCCTGAATAAGTGAAAACAATTCTCAAAACATAATCCTGTGTTCAGGCAAACATCATTCCCTCCGATTTTTTATAAGAAAATAGAAATGTAAGCCTACAAAATGATGAATAACTTAATTCAATTTTCTACAGTATTGGTGAATGTGGCTTTGTATACACTTCAGTGCTGCAAATACAATCTAATGCAATTTGATCTCATAATGGATGTTTCATTCTAAACGAATAAGTGTTTCCATTATACATTGAGCTTTTCAGAGTGGTAGCCTATATATCATCCATTAATATGTGCTTCATCTGAAACTAGTACTAACAAGTAAGGAAAGCATATAACTATCTCATCACCTACACAACTCAACTGATAGTTTCGTGATGACTAATCCCTTCAACATGTTCAAAATAATTTAAAATTATCAAAATACACACTGTATTGTTACTTGTGTATAGATCAATATACTTAATAAAGAGTGAGGTATTTAACATGTTGTAGTTTGTGTGAGGGAAGAACATTACACACCTTAAATCTCTTCACAAAATAAAATTTATTTTCGAACACTACATGTAAATAAATAATCATGATTCGTGATGAACCAACCATTCTCACTTTCATCATAAATTCTTGGATACGTTTTCTTAAAGTTATGGGTTTTATGTCTTACAGCTGTGCGGAATAATGGCAATAATTTCAATAAAATAGCTTGTCTTACAACATATTAATTCAGTTACTTGAAATTTGATAAAGAAGAATACCCAGCAAAAATGTATATTTGCAATTGAATTAGGTTTATTGTAGGATAGAGCGAGAGAGAGGGAGAGAGGACCAATAATGATTTGAAGGAATTGACAACAAAAGTGACCAAATGTTTACCCGAGGAACTTAATCTCTGAATATTTATTCAATGGAAATTCCTACTAAGTACAAACATTTGTTTTTATTGAAATATAAAAGATTTTCTCTCTCTCTCTCTTTAGATATATAAATTTAAAGCTTATCTGCCGTAGTTTACAGGAGGGATTAGACTGCCCTGCAAGGTCACTGGACAGGTGGTTATCTCATCAACTCGGCTCTCAGTTAACATAAGAAAAAGAGGATCATGGGGGACCAATGGTCACCGATTAGGCATTGTTTGGTATATAGAGGGCGCAAGTAGCTACAAGTAGTGCAGTAGGCCTTTAAAGGGCAATCTAACATTTGTCAAAAGTTCATTTGTATGAAAAATAAGAGAAACAGAATGGCAAAATATAATTAATTTATCTTTTTCTCCACAGCACCATCTTTCTTGAGGCACTACTCAAAATATATTATAGACTGCATATTTATATATTTGAGTCATACAATTTGAAAAACTAACATTTTAGTCATGTTGTTGGAACAACTAGGAAAGTTGTCCAGTACCAGGTCATAGTCACAGTAATATTACGGATTAAGCAATTTGAAATTCTCATAATGATTTCAATTTTCAAAATTCATAGCTTTCTTATTTTATGTCCAATTTCTTTCATTCAACCTTTCACAAGTCTGCTTCTCTGATTTTTCTGCTTGTTATAAGAGTAATTTGTCATTGAGGTAAGATTTACCTTTAAATATTCAGTTCCTTCCAAATGATGTTTTTACAAAATGGAAAATTAAAATGTCATGCACGTACTGCTGCGTCCAACATATGCTTTGAAGTAAAACTGTTCTGAACCTAGATGATGTTTTTCGGCCATTAAGCATCATTTAGATATGACGCTGCAAAACTGATGCTGTTTTTTTTAACGATGATGACCATGATAGTACACTTCACATTTCATCTCGGTGAATTCATGTAATAATAATAAAAGTAATAATAATACTCAGTTTTTATATAGCACTTATTACAATCACTAAGCTCTTCCAAACTTATATATTATTACCCCGGTTTTAGCTGTGCTGCCATTACAGCGCTCTAGCATTTCAAAGAATTAATTCCTGCCAGGTACCCATTTACATCACCTGGGTTGAGTGTGGCAAATGTAGATCAATGTCTTGCCAAAGGACATTAGTGCCGTGACAGGTCTCGAACCTCGGACCTTGTGATCGACAGTCCGGCGACTTAACCACTTGACCACAGCACTTACTATTCATTAACACGTTTTAAAAAAACGTAGCAGTATTTTTTGAGGCGGTTTACCATGTCATATATGAACGTGCCTTTACTGAGGGCGGTATATCGGGAGAGACACACCGGTGGCTTGATGGATCACTGGGATGTTATGCCTTGAAGGATTTCTAAGAAGACATGATGAAAACGAGTTCATAGATTCCAGCTGGACTGATTCCGATGAGTGCTCCTGAAACAAAGCAAAAAACATAGAGATCATAAGTAATCATCAAATCTAAAGTTAGTTCGTTCGTTCGTGTCTCCTTAGATCAAGATTAATGTATTCTGATCTGCGGAGTAGTTGCTACAACCGGCCGCGTCAGACACGTTGCCCTGGGATGCGAGATAGGACTCTTGTAAGACATCATCATCATCATCATCATCATTGTTTAGGCCCAGATAACAATACAACGTTACGCCAACGTGGGGCCAACGTAAGTTGTTACGTTGGTCCAACGTCGCCAACATGATGTTGGGCCGACGGCTTTCTTGCCGGCGGGCCAACGTTGGCCCGACAGTGACAAAATGACATTAAGCCAACATCGGGCCGACGTTATGCCAACCCCTATCCGACTATATGTGCCGATGTCCTCCCGACATTGAACCAACGTTATGCCAACCTCTTTTCCACCGTATGCCGACGTCTTTCCGACATTGGACCAACGTCATCCCAACCCTTTTTTAACCATGTGCCGACGTACGACCAACGTTATGCCAACCCCTATCCCACCATGTGCCGACGTTGTTCCGACATTGGATAAACGTTATGCCAACCCTTATCCCACCATGTGCCGACGTCTCCTCGACATTGGCCCAACGTTATACCAACCCCTTTTCAATCATGTGCCGACGTCTCCACGACGTAGGGCCAACGTTATTCCAACCCCTATCCCACCATGTGCCGACGTAGTTCGACATTGGACCAACGTTATGCCAACCCCTATCCCACCATGTGCCGACGTCGTTGGCTGTTACGTTGGTCCATCGTCGCCAATATGATGTTGGACCAACGGCTTTCTTGCCGGCGGGCCAACGTTGGCTCGACAGCGACGAAATGACATTAAGCCAACATCGGGCCAACGTCCCCCCCGACGTATGACCAACGTCATGTCAACCCCTATCCCACCATATGCCGACATAGGACAAATGTAATGCCAACCTCTTTTCCACCATGTGCCGACGTCCCCCTGACGTAGGACCAACGTAAAGCCAACCCCTTTTCCACTATGTGCCGACGTCTCCCCGACGTTGTCCTAACATAATGCCAACCCTTTTCCCACCAAGTGCCGACCCCTCCTCCACCATGTGCCAATGCTAGACCAACGTTATGCCAACCTCTTCTCCACCATTTGCCGACGTAGAAGCAACGTTATGCCAACCCCTATCCCACCATGTGCCGACGTTGTACTTCCCCTTTCCAGTTCATGCCAACATCCTTCTGACATTACCAACACCAACTCAACAACATATTCACACCAACATCAGTCGTCCGTTCATAAGAACATCGTCAAGATCATACTACACCGGACATGCACAATCATTCAAACACATGCATCACAACGTGACAAGGAAAAGCCAGGTAGTTTAAGATTGGATTAAACAAATAAACAGAGCAAAAGCCACAAAATGAAATAGTAACAATTTCATCAAAATTAGACTGAAATTGAGAAAAGTTCATTATAGAACTCGACTTACATCCCTCTGGAACATATGTATAATAACAATATTGCAGCAAGAGGGACATGTTATTTTAATTTCGTCATGTCTTTTATCTGGTACATTTTAATCACTATCAAAAATTGATAACAACTTATTTGTCCAATTTTAATGAAAAGTTCACCATCTTGCTTCTTAGAATTTGCTCTGAATACATCCCCCTCCCTCCAAAACAAAAGAACAAGGAAAATAAACTGATTTTGTGATAAAACATACTTTATTTTATGTGTAATAAACAAACTGTTGTAAATGTGAATACAATTATTGTACATCTTTTTTTGGTATTTTCGTTTGAATTAAACAAAGATATAAACATAGTTTCAAGTTCAAGGTATCTCACTGTGTTACAATATAGGCCTACTATCAATGAATGCTAGGACGATAGGAGCTGTTATAAAATGAAGTGTCGCCTGCAGAGCTGGCTAGCAAGCACCGTAGCTTGCCTAAGCGGAGATCGTTCTTGATATAACATCACTAATCATTTGGTCAATCATTCCGAGGAACTCTGAGAATTGTAAGGGGCGGAGTCCACCATTAGACGAGCAATCTTGTCTAGCTTGTGGTGGTACAACTTCGGCATCTGCGGCAAAAAAAAAAAGAAGAAGAAAGAAACCAAACAAGATTTAAAAGCAGATCATGGAAACATCACCTTGAAATAGTACGGATATTAATCAAATAGTACGGCATTCAAGGGAAGTAGTCCTGAGTGGCACATCCTCCCTAATTTTGATGAAATTTCATGGATAGAAGTACTTTGTCATGAAAATAACTTCGTTCACATTTTAGAGCGAATGACCCAGTAGTATGGAAATTAGAAAGGAATGGATTTCTTTTATTTTTGTCTTGTTTAATTAGAATAGCATCAAACACTCTTCTTAACAAAGGAAATATACATTTTAAGTAAAATGGCAGTGATATTCTTTCATAGAAAGAACCAATTTATAGTACCTGCTTGTTCAGTGTTGAGATGCTTGATTGATAACAGTTTAAAGCCTCTCTTTAGTGTTGGATCCCAAAATTAGCCAAAGAATAGATGGCACAATCTCACTTAAATGGTATGATGTGAAAGAGGATTTCATTAACACCCGGGCACTTCTGCAAATAGAATATTGCCCAAACAAATGTGTTTGAAGTAGAATATGGATGAAAGAATACACAATTTGCGTTTTCTGCATACAACACAAAACCCTAAGTTGGTAAGTTTGTATTCTTTCTTATTTTTAGGACAAATGTTTGAAGAAGAGTTTTTGTGGCACCCTGCATTCAGAATTGTTTCCAAAAAAATACTGCTATAAGCAGTATTTCATGATTTGTTGTTGTTGAATAGTTTTGTAAGTGATCACAATGCAGTTTCTCAATATAATCAGGAAAAAGATACTTGCATCCGTTAGCAGCTATGTCATACACAAACGTACATTAATCCATTTTGTGTACTTTGTGTGCAGGGCACAACTATAACGAATACTAAGAAGTGTATTAGCTATCCTGTCTACATGTATAACTAAATACAAAATGAATAAAATGCCAAATGACATACCCATATTTCTGAATGTTGAGGTCAATGGGGTCGTTGGGGTCGACAGTGTTCTGGAGGTTGATGGGGTCGATGTCGAAGGGGTCCTTGGTGCTGTTGATGCTGTTCTGGATGATCGAGGTAGGGGTAGCTGGATCTGGACGGGTAGAGGCATCTGGAATTTGTTGTGAAGTTGACGATATGAAATGCAGGATTTAATATTTTAATTTCAGAATTGTAAGGATTATAGGAGAAAAAAGTATTGGGATTTGGAAGAGCTATATAGATTTGAATGTATTAATAAAGAACGTCAGAATTTAAAAATAAATGATTAGAATATTTACCTTTAGTTCAAATTATAGCAATTTAATATACATGTGCATAAATAATAAAAACTGATTTGAAAATGAGAATAAAAATGCAGCAATAATCAAATTTTTGAATGAAAATTGTGGGATCAGTGTTATCCCCGCCCCCAATAGTTTATCCTATTTACTATTCGATCAAATTGTGGTTCTTGGCCAATTGCGACTTTGAATGATTGCAAGTGCCAAAATGATGGTAATTCCCACCAGCTACCTCTTTCACATCACACTCACAATCAACTAAATGTGTTGATACAAAGTTCTTGCATATTTTGGCAGACTTGGCACACTCCCTTGTAAGATTTCAGGATGCTAGAAACATGTACTAGCGGGATATCTGAATTCACAGCCCAATCTCGTAATTGATTCCTTTCCGAACTGAATCATCATCAGTATTATCTATATTGAGCTACTAAAGAGTATAGTAGACCTACTTCTAAATCTTAAAGTATCAGAGACTATAGTAAAGAGACTATAATATCATTTAGATATGCATAACAAATGATGCGTCTTCCCTTCAGCTCTATATATCAAGATCAGTATTTGATTCAATTGGTATTTCAAACAATGCATCAGCACCTTCAACACTTGTAACACCAACAGATTCACAATCATTTGATTCAAGGTTGATATTGCATATTGGGATGAACATGATCATTACTGTCACGGACGCTGTAACATGGTGCATCAATGCATCACCTAGGTCTAACTCTAAGTCAGGAATATATTAACATTTATCACGGCAAACACTCAATGCATTTGATGCCGACACTTCGGCCCCCATCATAGCCATCATAGCCATCACTAACACTTCAATTGCACGCAGCGGGTGTGCATGCTAAGCGTACGCCGAAACACATCCCTGGTACACTCGTACTCACTTTCACTTTCATTCAGACAGAGAATTATCAATGATTACTTTAACAATTTCTCATGCTATTTCCCTCGCTTTGTGACGGGGAGTTCTCACACTATACAATTTATCAGTTTCACGCGACATGCTCACAAAAATAACGTTGAAAGAGAAAGAAAATCATTCATTTACCATGCAGTGTAGGTACTTCCCGGCAACTGATCCAGACAAATGGACAGGATATGGCTGACGTACGTTGGAATTGCATGAGCACATGGGCATGCGCACGCATGCAATTTTTTTTACCCGGATGTAGGTACTCGGTCGTATTTGTTACGTTGGCCCAACGTCATATAGCCAACCAATATATACATGCACTATTTATCAGTAAAGATGGAGACAATGGACCAACGTTTAGCCAAGGTTGGCCCAACGTCGCGTATAGCCAACATATCCACCATTTCTCAGTAAAATTTGAAACGATGGACCAACATTGAGCCAACGTTAAAAGCCTAACGTCGAATAGCCAACCAACAACCAACATTTATCAGTAAATATTGAGACGATGGTCCAACGTTCAGCCAACAGTGGCCTAACGTCGAATAGCCAACCAAACGCCAACAGTTATCAGTAATAATTGAGACGATGGACCAACGTTCAGCCAACATTGGCCCAACTTTGAATAGCCAACCAATAGCCACCATTTATCAGTGAAAATGGCGACAATGGACCAACGTTGAGCCAACTTTAGCCCAACGTCGAATAGCCAACCAAAAGCCAACATTTATCAGTAATAATTGAGACGATGGACCAACGTTCAGCCAACATTGGCCCAACGTTGAGTAACCAACCAAAAGCCAACATTTATCAGTAATAATCGAGACGATGGACCAACGTTCAGCCAACATTGGCCCAACGTCGAATAGCCAACCAATAGCCACCATTTATCAGTGACAATGGCGACAATGAGCCAACGTTAGCCCAATGTCGAATAGCCAACCAAAAGCCAACATTTATCAGTAATAAATGAGACGATAGACCAACGTTCAGCCAATATTGGCCCAACGTCGAATAGCCAACCAATAACCAACATTTATCAGTGATAATTGAGACGATGGACCAACATTTAGCCAACATTGGCCCAACGTCGAATAGCCATCCAAAAGCCAACATTTATCATTGAAAATGGCGACAATGAGCCAACGTTAGCCCAACGTCGAATAGCCAACCAAAAGCCAACATTTATCAGTAATAAATGAGACGATAGACCAACGTTCAGCCAACATTGGCCCAACGTCGAATAGCCAACCAATAACCAACATTTATCAGTGATAATTGAGACGATGGACCAACATTTAGCCAACATTGGCCCAACGTCGAATAGCCAACCAAAAGCCACCATTTATCAGTGAAAATGGCGACAATTGACCAACGTTCAGCCAACATTGGCCCAACGTCGAATAGCCAACCAATAGCCACCATTTATCAGTGGAAATGGCGACAATGGACCAACGTTCAGCCAACATTGGCCCAACGTCGAATAGCCAACCAATAGCCACCATTTATCAGTAAAAAATGGCGACGATGGCCCAACGATTAGCCAACGTTGGCTTGCCGACTGCGACCCTGCCGACCGTGGCCGACGTTGGCCCAACGCCGTATTGTTATCTGGGGGGTTGAACTTGGACGTTTCATTTTCCTCATGATTCTTCTCTAAGCCTTCCCGTTTTCAGAACAAGCCTGGGTAAAGCAAGATGCTCTCATATTGTGTTCTTTAATCTCTCTTTGTCTCTATGTAGCCCATATTTATAATGCACCCAATACTCTTGTTTTTAGGCACAGTACATATTATAACCCCAGTCATTGGATTCAGGCTTCCCCGCACACAATGTATGCACATTCTCCACTCCCTGGGGAGTATTCCGGCCAGTCGCCATTTTACAAGCACCACTTGCTCATCCAACCAAATTAACTTTCGCATCCAACCGGATACCAATTTAACACCTGGGTGGAGAGTGGCAAATGAAGATTAAATTAATGTCTTGCCAAAGGACATACAGTGTAAGTGCCGCTGCGGGACTCGTACCCTGTTCCTTGCGATCTGAAGTTGGGTGACTTGTCTACTAGACCACAACACCTCTACGTTCTAGCATCTCCTTCCAAGTTTTGCAAGGTCTGCCACAGTATTTTTCCAAGATGCCAAATACCAAATGCAACATTATACAATGTGGCATTACCCAAGGCAATATTATAATAGTCTTCAATACTCAAGGTGGAAACCACAAATACAAAGAAGCTACCGGTATACCTAGTTAACACAATAAATGTGTTAAATGGCTGTTAACTTACCGATTGACGTTCCTTGTTGTCTGATGCAGGTTCCCCATGCTGAAAGCTTTGGAAAGACCGGTCCGGTTGCTAGGCTGCAGCGGACCTGAGCTCACATCAGGGCGCCCTCTGTTGTTAGGGTGGTGGTTCTCTTTGCTGCTCTGAGAGTACGAGCTGAAATAAGAGCAAGATCGATCAATTACAGATTACTGTATTTCTGACAATTATCCTACAAACTACAAATAATGTATACTTATGTTTAAACATACTGTTACTACGATATAGGGATTTTTTTTCCAAAATTTGTTTATGTATGATTTCTTGAAGACTTGATTTGGGGGGATTTTTGTTTACTTGCTGAGTTTACATTTACATTTGAATTTTAATCTGTTTTTTTTCCTGGTATATCATGTTTACTACATGTATTCACCATGTAATGATGTTTTCATGTATATGTATGTCTTTATATGTATTTTTATGTTATACAGGGCCCCCAAGTATAATAGTATTTTAACTACTGATGGGGCGGGCTACCCTGTTGAAATAAAACTAAATAAATAAAATAAATAAAGCATCTTGAGAAAAAACAGTGGGGTTAGAATAAATTGGATACTCACACACATAAATCATCTATAGCAGATATGGCACATGATATCACATGATGATGGTGATAGAGGATATAGAAAAGAAAGTACAAAAGAAGATGGAAGTTTCTTACCGTTGACTGTCAGCATTTGCTCTCCTCTTATTAGCGGCTGCTTTGGTCATTGACATGTAGGCTGGAATTGGTTTGCTAATACCACCTAAATCAAAAACATTTACAAAAAAGTTGGAATTAATCCTCTGCTATTGACATAGAATGTATTATACAACACCTACGTGGATCCTTGTCATTTGATTGGAGGATTGTTGGTCACATGATATTCAATAGATGTTCTATTGCACGGGCGTGCATTTTTGGTTATGTTCGTCGTGCAGTTTTGATTATATGCAGACTGCGTACCTCTCTGCCGTGCACGTATCCCTACTGGATCTGACGCGAAGGCAATCTTAATGTAATCGAGAAGGCTTGACTCCAACTTTAATTTATCTTTGATATAAGGAGTAAAGCATAATTTGTTGATTAACGTTCTATTAGGTCCTTATTCGATGTTGTATAAAACAAATAATGAATGTTTTTCATTCGTTCAATAGTGCAAATATTTTCATGAGTTGGAAGAGTAACATTCTATTCAACGAGGCTCATAACCATTCATTATTTGTATACTGACTCTCAATTACATCAACAGATGAATATGACACTCTACAGACCAGTATACATGTTCATCAGACACTCGACAGCCGAGATCTTGGAGGGGGGGGGGCCTAAAGCTTACATCTATAAGTATTCAACAAAGGCCCTAATTCAGCCAATCCACCTTACGTTCATGAGTTACAAAAAACATCAAATTTACAAGGGGTTTCAATAATTTAGTTGTTAGCTGTGTGTAGCTATCAGAAGTAAGATTAATTTGGCAAACATTGAAAAGAGGATTTTCTAGAGATATGCACAATGCATCTGATCAAGAGCTGGGGGGCATTTCACAAAACTTGTCATCAGTGACAAATGACAGTTTTTGTTATAAGCTACTGAAATCCTTGCTTCTGATTGGTTATCAGCAGATTTGTCAGTGAAAAAAGGCTTTGTGAAACAGGGAAAAAATTAATATTTATTTTTCGGGGGCTACTTTTCAAGCTTGCCTGCATGAAAATAACACTCTAAAATTTGTTTTGCATTGAACTCTATGCAAATTTACTGGGGCTCTTTTCTGATTTTTGGGGGCTCTTTTGGGCATTTCGGGGGCAAATTCGCCCTGAGCCCCCGTGTATTTTTTTCACTGTTGTGAAACGAGCCCCAGGTTGTCATAATTCAATTATCTTTGTTTCATATCAATCAACAATGCATAAAAAACTATTAATTTCTTTGACGTACCTGTAGCCGTGTCTGCCATAGAGGGCAGCCCAAATTTCTTGAGGGTGTCCGTATGCAGTGTCCTGTTGACCGACTGACCAGTGCTTCCTGTAAGCTGACCATGTGACTTGCTGCGTTGGTGGTGCAATGATGGTCTGCCGGTAAGTGTCTCCCTCCTGTGAATTCTGTAAAAACCAAAAACAAAGAAAACATGTAGATTTTCTTTTCCTGCACTATCGATTTTCTCTTGTCAAGCTGCACCTTCTTTCTCTGTTATAAAGACATGTACAATAGAACGAGAAGTCAGAGGAAAAGAATAAAGATGCATTTAGGAACAAAAAAAAGCTGGCAAGTGGGAACTGAAAGTTTTAAAAAAGTAGTAGCAAAGAGATTCTAGATAAATCAAGATTCTCCCAAAAATTCAAGCATTGGTAATCTTCTTCTTCCCGAGTCGCTACGCTACAACGTTCACTCTTAAAGGGATTGGGTAACTTTATCTCAGATTCTGAAACAATATCCTGGATTTAGCTCATGCTGCAATGATAGTTATAAACATTTAGGTCAGTCAGGAACCCCATGACTTTAACAAGCCGATCGCCTGTCTGATTATCAAGATATTTATGATTGGAAAATCGAAATTTCATTATTCATTTTCAGGTTTTTATAACACTACAGTCTATTGGGGAAAATGAGTATGGTAAAACCGGTCACTCAAAGATTTTACTTTTTTGAGGAACTTCATGGTCATTTTGAAGCGCAATTTTTTTAGAGCTTCAATAATACATCATATCACAGACACTGTTAACAACTAGGGCCATGCATCTCAGATTTAATATTGTTCAACGATGCCTTTAAAGATAGCTCACCCTTTTCGTTGAGCATCCTTTCTGAAGTTCTCCTGTAAGACATCCTTGCAGATCGTGAACGATTCATTGAAACCTGTTGGCTTCTGAGCAGGAGAGGGCGCACTGCCGATACGTGGAGAGTTCACCGAGATCTCACCGAAAGGAAGGCGGGTGGGCTGAACGACCGGTGAGCTGGCCACCTGTGCATACGTCATCTTTCCTCCTAAAAATCAAAGAGGTACAATAGAATTGGAAATAATAATAGACCATATTCGTAATGTAATCAAATACAATGCATACATTTTGTTCAGTGCCATGTCACAAATTATTTCATTCACCTGTTGCAAATAATTTTACTTCAATAG
The DNA here is from genome assembly GCA_035222895.1 of Strongylocentrotus droebachiensis. NCBI lineage: Eukaryota > Metazoa > Echinodermata > Echinoidea > Camarodonta > Strongylocentrotidae > Strongylocentrotus > Strongylocentrotus droebachiensis. The sequence continues at coordinate 56,179 of JAVYIG010009800.1, read as the reverse complement.
TCATAATGCAAATTGCATACATTCATTGTTGCTAGGTAAGACAAACATCATGGTTGTTCTACCTAACAACATGGAATGTATGCAATCCGCATTCTGACTTTTGAAATAAAATGATTCATAACAGGTGAATGACAAAATTTGTAACGAGGCCCTCGACAAAGATTTATAAATTCAATTAAATCACATCAAATTGGCTTAAATGGTTTTATATACCCAAGGTAGCCACATATTACCATCAATACTGCTCTTTCTGCAGTCGCTGCGAATTTTGTTACCCCAGTAGTTGCCAGGTACCCCCATTTACACCTGGCTGGTGAGTGGAAGACATGGATTGATGTTTTGCCTAAGGACGTTAGTGACGGGCTGGGATTCGAACCCTCAACCCTAGGATTGAGAGTCAAGTGAATGAACCACTGTACATCGACACCACCTCATAGAAACAATAATTATCATCAATACTTCATATAAAATTATGAATGTATCCTTAAATACGCAGAATTTTAATGGCCACCCAATTCCAATAATGCTCTATCTTGTGTTGTTATCTGATGTATCGCTTTAATGTTTTATCATTTTAGTTTTGTACTATTGATTGATCTATACTCTTCTTCAGTCATGATTGTATTCTGTTTTGTATATTTTATATAAAAAATATATAGCAGACAATACATTTTACATAATTTGCATCATATTTTCTACCACTTTTAGTCAGTCTTACCACTTAAATCTGTGTATACCAATACACTGGGAAAAAAATAAAACTAATGTCCAAGTAATGAAAGTTGTGTGTTAAATAAGGAAATAACTCTTGTAGTACATAATGAACAGTGGGAGTGAAAAAATAAATATTTGACAAAACGGAGTAGGCTTAAATAAAATATGTATATATCTTTACTTTTTCTTATTTTAAAAATAATGTAAACTGATTTTCCCATGCCACCACCTGCAATTTTTTTTAAGTGTACCTTTCATTTTATTCTTAAAGGTAGTACAAAAGCAGGACAAAATCATATTGCAAAGGTAAAGTGAACCATTCTGACAAAAAATATACCTGTAAACGGAGAAGAGTTTGTAGATTGCGAGTTTGTTTTTCCTTCTTCATCAAATGAAATAATCCTGGCAACCCCGTCAAGAGAATGGATTGGTCTATTGCTACTCGATGCAGGGATCTTTACAACAGTATTTCCTCCAACAGTTAGTCTCACTGGCACTGATTCACTAACAGACACACCAGAAGAATTAGTTTCTGTTTCGGATTGTTCCATTGGTACTTGGGGGGTGGGACTTTCACTTGTTTTGGGAGTAATTGGGAGGGGCGAAATGCCATCGATGTGCTCATTGTCTGATGAATTTGCCTTAACAACGTCAGGGCTGGTGATGCTGACATCCCCTACTCTGCTCAAAGTGGAATCTTCCGATACAGGGTGGGTCACTGGTGAACAGGACTGCTCCACTTCTGTTGGAGGGGGTATTGACCGAGAGCTGACTGTTGCTAATGACTCTGCTGATGTGAATGGAGACCTTGATTTCTGGGGTGTTGGGACTCGATGCAGGTGTCGACCGTCGTCAGTAAAGGATGATGGGATACGTTGGGCGGAGCCTGACGGACTCCTCATTGCTCTCTGGGGTGTTATGATTCTCTGTGGTTGCTGATGTCTGTTGGTGTTGGGCGTTGCGATTCTCTGAGCTTGACCTGCAAAGAGTTAGAGTATAATAATAGGAAAAAGAATGTTATAAGGCTACACAAATCTGTTTCTTCTTTTTCTAAATAGCAATGTTCTTGAGATTTGGGGTCCGGCGACGAATAGGTTTAGCATTTTATCCAGGATTGAAGTTAGGAATTTGGTTAGTGTAGGCCACTATATGGAGAGCAATCGTCATTGGAGCGGTTTATTGCTGTTTGGTCTACATCCAGCCAATGTACTATCCAATGGTCTAATTTCCATTTGGTCTAATCTCCAATAAGTCTACTACCCGTTTGGTCTATTGCACATTTAGTCTAATTACCAGTAGGTCTAATTCCAAGTTTGTCTAATGCTCATTTTGTCTACTAACCATAATATGGTATAATAATCATTTAATCTTAAAAAAATGATAATCATGAAATGATTATAAGACCATATTGATAGTAGACAAACTGGGAATTAGAATAACTGCTTTAATTATTAGACTAAATGAGCAATTAACCAAATGGGTGGTAGACTAATTGGAGCTTAGACCAAATGGAAATTAGACCAAATGACTATTATCAGAAATGATCATTAGACCAAATGATAAGTAGACAAAATGACTATTCGGCCATGTGGATAGTAGACAGATTTGACTAGACTTATTGTAGACCAAATGGCAATTCACCATTGGATCATAGAGCATGTGTCCTATAGAGGAACCATTGTTACATACCTATGTTTTGCCCATCACATTCAGGCATCCTGAGCGCTCTACCGTTAGCTGTGGGGGTGATACCCACCATGGTCTGACACACTCCAGCGTAAGAGATCCGTCGGATGGGCAAACACTCATAAGGAGGGGCTGTTTATGTAAAAAAAAAAGAACCATCATATTTCTGGAATCATTGTCATCTTTAAGTTATAAAAAACACACAGAGGCTTCGACATACATGAGATACAGCAAGCAAAGGAAAAGACCGATAAGGAGGGGCTGTTTATGTTTAAAAAAAGAGAACCATCATATTTCTGGAATCATTGTCATGTGTGAGAGGAAAAAAAAGAAAAGAAAAAACCCAGAGGTTTATTGTTTGATAGAAGTTTCAAGTTTTATTTGTTCCACATTTTACAAAAAAACATGGACAGACATACATGTATACACAAATTAATTATACAGTGCGTCTCTCCCCCCCCCCCAAAAAAAAAGAGAATTATTGTTCTTAATCACTCATGCATGAAGTATGCATCAAATGAAAGAGGAGAATCTACGCTTTACAAATATGTGTCATTAATTAATTATAATTGTGATTAAGTTATGATAAAACAATGATAATTCTCGGTTTCGTTTTTTTCTGGAACGCACTGTAGTACGAGCATGTCTCAATGATACCCAATTCATATGATAGATTGGTACTGCATGTCTTCAACCTACCTGTTGTCTGTTTGTCTTCAGCAGTATCTGGTGTCCTTACAGATCTTTTCTGGACGGGTGCTGATTTGAGGATAAGAGAAATCAATCAAGAAGGTAAAATATTGTTTCTAAATAATTGTTAATTCATTCATTATTTTACTAATTTTAGGTTATTTACAATGATTAACAATGGGTACCCTTGTAGGATGCTGACGTAAATATGGTTGGATTGGCACGTGTGCGCTTGTAAAAAAATATATATAATTTTCTCTCTATTATTTTTTTTTGTATATATTTGTTAATTCATTCATTATTTCATTATTTTTAGGGTGTTTACAATGTTTTACAATGGGTACCCTTGTAGGATGCTGACGTAAATATGGTTGGATTGGCACGTGTGTGCTTGTAAAAAGAATATCATTTTCTCTCTCCCTCTTTCATTTTTTAGTTAGAAATTTGTGTACATTAATTTGCCATTCTACTCAGTCCAGTGTGAGCGCACTTTGTGAATGAACTGTGACAAATTGTGAATTAGCACTTCAAATTTCAACATCCTTTGCTTCAATTTTGTTTTGTTTTAAAGGCATCATTTAAATGTTAAATCTGAGATGCACGGCCCTATGTGTTATCAGTGTCAGTGATATGGTGTAAGATTGAAGCCCTAAAAAAAATTGCGCTTCAAAATGATCAAGTAGTGCCGCAAAAAAGTAAAGATCTTTGAGTGACCGGTTTTACCATACTCGTTTTCCCCAATAGACTGTAGTGTAAAAAAAAATGTAGGAAAACGGTTTTTGAAATTTTGATTTCCAATCATAAATATCTTGATAATCAGACAAGCAATCGGCTTGTAAAATTCATGGGGTTCCTGACTGACCTAAATGTTTATAATAATCATTGCAGCATGAGCTAAATCCAGGATTTTGTTTCAGAATCTGAGACAAAGTTACCCAATCCCTTTAATCTAAACCTACCTTTGGGTGTAATCTGGACGCAGCTCAAGACGGGGAGGTTTAGCAACCGATTGAAGTCTCCGACCTCGGCCTCCTCCGACGACCCTTCGTTGAGGCTCTGATCGGCCCACATGACCTCTCTTTCACCTTCGACCTGCTTCTGGATGCATTCAAACTGCTCGATGAGGTCGGGGGTCAGAAAGCCAGAGCCCTTGATCAGGTAGTACTGACTGCGGAAAGCAGTGATCAGGTTTAGCATCAGCCTGGATAATCACGGGATTGGAAAAGAAGTCGATACTGACATTAATTGAAATTAACAGAATATAAACCACTTTTCATCTGTTTGAAAAGCTAAGTCTGTAATGCAGTAAACTCTCAAAAAATGCTTCCAGCAAAATAAAATAAAATAAGCACTTCACTTTTCTGAATCTTATTACCTTCAAGTTTGTTTATATATGACGTGTCAAACCTATGGAGAAAAAAAACCCACCACAAAACAAAATAAATGCGTTGAATTTGTTTGTTACATGTAACGAAATTGAGAGCTGAGTTGATGAGATAGCCACCTGTCAGTGACCACACTGGGTGGTCTAATCCCTCCTGGCCAAACTAGTACAGACAGGCTTTAAGGGAATACTCAATTAATAGTTTGTCTCTTACTTTTCAGATGCTTTGATATGGCTCTCTTGGTTCCTAGCAAACTTCCTGAGATGCTTGGCTTGCCTTCGACCATCTTTGACCTCAATCTCTAAATGCCTCATGTGTAGCGTATCCTTCAGAACCTGCACGAGAATAGAAAGGAGCATTTTGATATTAAGCTAGCCTTTCATTCCAAACACATTTGATTTTCTGCATTGCTGAATGTTTCTTGCCGGCATCTCCTCTCATCTGTAATGATAAGGTAACCTTTATCTGTCTCTTCCCCCTTCACCTCTCTCTCTCTCTCTCTCTCTTACTTTCTTTTTCTCTCTTTCTCATCACTCCAACTCTCCCTTTTTCTTTCTTTTTTTAACAAAAATTTGAATTTGATCAATTCATTTCTAAGAAATGTCTATATGTTTGATTTTTTATTTATGTCATATTTTGTGTTATTTCAATTTGAATTGCAATTGTATTGTATCTTTGTGAAATGATCGCAATTCAGCCATTGGCTGCGATGATCTTTTTAATAAACCCTTTCTAATTCTATTTATACAGAAAAAAGTCTGTGTATGTGAAGCTTCTTCAAATGACATAAAACAAATTTTTGCCCACTTCAACCCCAAAACGAAGAACTGTACTGGAAATTTCACTATGAAGCCATCAATGCCACATTTTGATGAAATGATTGCATGTTTTGATCTAGACTGCTATAAATTACATACATGTATAATGCATTAGGAAAGATCAAGACTCTGAAGAATCTTGAATCCACTTCTATTTATACACCTGGAGAGTGGAAGTGAAAATAAGCATAAAATATCCTCCATTTTGCTTTGCAAGTGGCAGGAAATTCACCCTTTAAAAAATAAATTCTTGTGTATTTTAGGTATTGCAATGCCATTTGAATCAATACATTACACATCAGACTTGTTTATGTTCGGTAGCTAACTGATGAAGGCTCAAGCATTGAAATTTGGGCCCTGTTGCATAAAACTTACCATTGATGGTAACTTTGCCATCAATGACAACTACCATGGTAACAGGGCTCAACAGCCAATCAAAAATCAAGGTTTCCATGGTAGTTACCATTGATAGCAAATTCACCATTGATGGCAAAGTTACCAACAATGGTAAGTTTTGTGCAACAGGCCTAGAAGTGATCTAGAAAACGAATAAAGACATATTACTCAGCCAATGAAGACGCTAATACAAATCCAACTTTAATCCACATACTGGATTGAATACGGCTCCTGGTCTATACAGTAACATACCTGCCAACATTTGAAAATGAGAATTAAGAATTTTTTTAGCACGGTATGTCTTCGAAAATAAGAAATCTGTACCCTTAACAGGCGTTCGCACATGCAGTGGCAGTATAACTGGCAGTATGCGGTAAATTAGTGCAAAAAAATGAATACAAATTCGCTGCTCAATCACGCAGCCCTTCAACGCATGCAATACATGAACTCTCACATCGCGGCATATGATGAAACAAGCTGAATTGGGCTTAAGCAACACAACAACAACAACAACAACAAAATCGAAATTTTGAAAATCCGGGATATCCCGCATTTTGGGGTCCTAAAAATCAAGAAAAACTGGATATTCTGGATTATTCGGGAGGGTTTGCAGGTATGCAGTAACCCTATATTGGAATGCTGTCGTGATCCCTTGATCTTATTACCTGCGGCACGGTACCATCATCACTGCAGCTACTCCTCATCTCGGACGAAAGCCGATCGAGACCGTCCTGATTCTCCTTCATTCTCTGCTCCACGCCGACCTTACGATTCCTTACACGCTCCCGTCGTACCGTAGCCGCGGCAATCACACGGTCTAACTTGGATATCGTCTGCAATCGAAAGATCATTTAAAAGCAAATAATTCATGATATCAAATAAACTAAAGGTGCCTTATATTTATTAACCTTTGAATTATACAAATGATCATGGCCCTCTTGCATAAAGAGCTGAGGTTAAACGCAACTAAGAAAATAGGTCAACTTGACTTTCAAACGGTCAGGATCAAATATTCTACTCTTGCATTTACTTTTTGTGAGCCTTGTGTATATGCCTACACAGGTCTTGTATCAAATTAACAAATACACTTTCTCATATAATTACATGTATGTCTAGTTATTGCATCTATCTGGTACAGAAAAATGAAGGGAAAACAGTTAAGGTTCCATTATCACATTAATGACCTTTGACCTCATTAACTGATTCGATTTCTCTGAATGTGGGATATTTATAGCAACATAAACAAGATGGTAAAACAAATAAAATAATAATAATAATAATGAATATACAAAAATATGAAAAAAATAATAATTACAAAAAAGACATTACAAAATTTGTTAAAAAAGATGCAAAACAAAACAAGACACACATAAACCCATCATCAAATATGAATTTCAATCATTATTCGATTTGTCGGACTTGAATTTTACCTTATCTCCTAATGTGCTCTTCCCATGCAAGACTCTGTTTCTCTCCACCAGAAGGGTCTTGCGCATGACCTTAGCGGTCAGGTCACGGTCAAACGATTCCAGCTCCAGGAGCTCCTTGCGTATGCTGGCTCTCTGCTGGAACACCCTATGGACCTCCACCTGGAGACTGTCAGGAAAGGGGGGAGGGGGGAGGGAGGAGGGAGACATGAACAAGAAATTGGTTAAAGTGACTCTCTAACATTGCCTTAGATTCTGAAACAAAGGCCTGGGGAGCGTGTCACAAAACTTGTCATCAGTCGCATAGTATCTCTCCGTTCACGGAGTGGGGGGGGGGGGGGGGCGGGATGAACAGGTTCATTAAAAAAAAATCAAACTTAGGAGGTGCGATGCCTCATTGGTGGAGCAGAGATATTGTAATTCGGAAACAAGTTGATGTGCAAGGCATTAATCTTCATTATCTAGTCCCTCAGACAGGACTCAAAGCTGTGGGTCCATTAAATGAGTTACGCTTTGTTAGCATTCACGTAAAATCAAACCATCAAACCCTCAAAGCAGCCTGTATTCACTCACCTTAGTGTCTGTTCATTATCAGGTACAGTGGCTTGGGGGCCAACTGTTGCCATGGCACCTGTTGTCTGCATTTGTAGTTTACCCTTCAATTCAGAGACCTAACATGAGAGAATGAGATTCAGATATAAATGAGGATGGTTGTTTAAAAAAAAATATCACTATACCACTAAACATCTAGGGTGGTATTCTCGAAAGCGGACTAACTTTAGTCCATGGTTTAATCCACCAACTAAGTATGGAATGCCACATGTCCATATGAATATGTTTTTGAATAATTTAATCTGTCACTAAATTAAAATAAAATGTAATAACATAATTAATAAACAACAATATAACTATGATACAATAAAGTTATTCACATATATTCATATGAACACTTGGCATTCCATGCTGGGTATAAGTAGCGGGTATGCAGACTTGTGAAGTTGGTTTCTAGTCTTTTTTTGCTGAATATCTACAGAGACTCGATGGCTCAGTGGTAGAGCAGTGGTCTCATAGTTGGGAGGTCCAGGGTTTAAAACCAAGTCAATGCTCTCATGCCCTTTGGTAAGGCATTAATCTTCATTACCAAGTCCCTCAGAGAGATCTTAAAACCGTTGGTCCCCTGGTTGCTTACTTACAAGCACACAAATGCTTTCTTAACAGTCGGGTAGAACAAACAAACAAGATATCCTTACCTCTATCCTGAGTTCTTGTATGATCTGGGTGTACTTGGTGATGTGGAGGTCTAGACTAACAACGTTCTTCTGCAAGTTAGACTTGATCTCCTTGGCCCTGTCAGCATACCTCAATGTGCTGAAGGTATCTTCATAAGATAGGCTGGATGGACTGGAAGACATAAAGGGAGAGATGCCACTTTAATAATAATAATATGCTTGGTGAAGTGGAGGTCTACACTAAATGACATTTAATATTTATTAATTTGTTTATGTGAGTAGTCTGAAGACGTACCCTATATTTCCATTGCTTTCATCCTTTGCAAATTTACTTCACCAAGTTACCGACTAGATCAAAGCCATCATGGCTTTCTACATGCTAGACAGTGCAGGTTTTGCATTGAAATTGTACATATCTACAACTTGGCTTGAGCTGGTCGGAAAAGGCCCGTCTTATAATTATAAAGAAGTTATGATTGATCAAAATCAATAGCAAGTTTGAATTCTCTTATCTCTTCTGTACATAGTTGCAATTGATATCAATCACAAATAAAATGTGATTAATCGCAACTGTTTCTAAGCCCAGGGTATTTTTTCATTAAAGACTATTATTAGAACTCTGTTGTTGAAAGTCCATTTTCAGTGATATTCTCAGAATATATATAGGTTAGGTTATGTGCATAATGGCGATCATAAATACGTGATCGCTATCTTGATCATGTGACACATGGTGGACAGAAAGTTACGCAAAAGTCAGACATTCCCGCCAAAATGGAAAGTTTTCATTACATTGATGTAATGGACATACCTCACAGCAGCAATCATGACTGTCTTGCAGTTACCACCGAGGGAGTCCTTCAGAAGACGAGTCAGCTTGCTGTTCCTATAGGGCACATGCTTGCCTCTGTTCTGTTTGTGAAAAAAGGAGAAAATAAATTCAATTGGAAAAGATAAAAGGGTAGGGTTTCCCCCCTCAACCACGCCCCCTTGAGTAAAAAAAGAAAAAGAAGAGGATTCGGGGGAAAGTGGCATCTAACAACATTCCCCCCCCCCCCTTTTTGAGTAAGAAAAATTGGGAAATAATAGGGAAGAATAGAGAACATACTAGTAAGGGATTTTATTTTATTTTTAATCGGGAAACCGATTTAAATCAGGTTTTTATCAGGCCTGCATAGTGTATGCATAAGCCCTATGATAAATTTGAAATTTCAGGGATATAGACTTGAATTTTAAAAAATCTATTAGTGTCAAGCCCTGCAAAAGGAATACCCACCTGTACCAGGCCAGGTGCTTGTTAACCCTATTTAGCCCGGAGTCAACATGTTTTCTTTTTATCAAGCATTAATGATAGACAAACATGTATAGACTATTTCGATTTTACACAAAATTATAGTCAGAGAAAAATGATACATACCTTGCTATCCGCCAGGGCATTGATGCAGTTCCCAAGAGCTAGGAGGGAGCGATTGATGTTAGCGCCCTCTCGGAACCTCGCTCCACGGTTGGTCGTCACGGTTGCCCTCTCTGACCCCGCAAGGTCGATGAGAGACATCTTGGCGACTCGGACGTTGGTGCTGATGTTCGCTGTCCGGTCACGCTGCCGTACAAACACCTGAAAATGTGAAGCAAGTTTTGAGCCTAAAATCATTTTGACAAATGAACGATTTTAAAGGGAAAAAAATTTGTATCAGGATGCAATTCTTCTCTTCCCACTATGCTAAACAATCAAATTTACTGTCATTTCCAACTTTCTACTTATTCAGGGGTGATAGTGAGCACTAAAAAAAAAGATGTTTTTTGTTTTCCCCTCAACCACAACCCCCCCCCCCCCCCCCCTTGAGTAAAAAAAAAAGAGGATTCGCGGGGAAAAAAGGGCATCTAACGACATTCCCCCCTTTCGAGTAAGAAAATTGGGAAAAAATTGGGAAAGTTGGGTAAAAAATAGAGAAAATAAGGGGGAAATCAGGAAGAAAAAAAGAATCTGGTAAAAAAAAAAAAAAAAAAAAAAAATCAGGATTCTTTTTTTCCTTTTTTTTTTAAATCGGGAAGAAGAAAAAAAAATTAAAAAAAATCGGTAAAAATTTAAAAAAAATCGGGAAACTGATTTAAATCAGGTTTTTATCAGGCCTGCTTATTGCTGTCATTGATTGTCAACTGGATTTGGCGCCTTATAAATCTTATGTATTATTAATATTATTATTAACTTAATACCTATAAAGTTAAAGCCTCCTCTATTTACTCATGTCCTCGGTATCATCAGAGTCTGTGTAATAGTGTTAATATTAATAGTTTGGCTTTTAGCTAAATTTAAATGTCACTTTACCTGAAACACTGCGTGTGATCTAGATGACTGTGCATTGGCATCGGTAGGGTGCTGGGTTCGATTAGTGTTACCGTACTCAAGCATGCTAAACAACTCCTTGGCATTTTTAGGCTGATACAAAAAAAAGAAGATGAAAATGAGCAAAAACATCAGAATATAAAGATATACTATTCATCACCAAACTCAAAAATTGCACACAAGAACATAATAACATTAATATTGGATATTTACATAGCGCACATATGCACCATGAAACAGGGTCTTGGTGCAGCTTCAGCGAAGGATCTTACCTTGTGCAAGGAGAGTCCACTGACGACCACTCCCCTCTGGGGGTCTTCTCTGATGGCTAGGTGTCCGGACGGTACCAACAGGTCCTTTACTGCCTCATTGTAGATCTACAGTTTAGAGTGAGAGAGGGAGAGGGTGAGAGGGAGAGGGTGAGAGAGAGTGTGAGAGAGAGCGGGAGAGATGAGAGGGGAGGGGGGGGGGAGAGAGAAGAGAGAGAGAGATGGGGGAGGGAGAAAGAGAGAGTGAGAGAGAGAGAGAGAGAGAGTGAGAGAGAGAGAGATAGATGGGAAGGAGATAGAGAGACAGAGATAGAGAGTGAGAGACAGAGACAGAGAGTGGGAGAGAGCTCTGATGAGTATGAAATGTAATCATGCATTTTATCATTTGTCATTCTCTCAAAGCTTTCAAGTGTCTGAAAACACATCCTTTCTAATTTCTTTTTAGTATTCCTCTCTCTCTTTGTATTTAAAATAAAATGTGTATGATAATGTTCCTTTTCTTTGCTTATTGGACTATTGGTGAGTACATGTACATGTATTTCCTGTTTATACACTTTGAAGCTAATGAAAAGGGGCGTTATGAATGCAATATGCAATATTATTATTATTATCATTATTATATGATGATCCACAGCTCTTGTATGGCGCCATTTATCTGTTTCAAACATTCAAAGGCGCCCGCTCCTCCAATAATCATGTTTTACACATTTCTTGAAAAGATAAAGTTCAAGATGTCCTTGGTTAGTGAATACGAACATGTCCATGTACCATCAATTTAAAATGTTCTCTTAGTCAAGGTCTAGCTTTATTCACAATGTTTCATGGGGGAAAAAAAACCTAAAATGTAATTAATACTTGACATTTTCAGAAAAATATACCCTACCTGCCACAGCAAAAATTTGAAATCTCTCAAGGATAGAGAGGAATATACAGTTCAGAACATGATAGTTTGAAGGCCAAAAATTAGGAATGGTTTGCAGCTATACACATACCTCCAGGTAGGAAACGGCTACATCACAAAGCTTCTCTGATTTTTCGCTAGAAATCTTCTGGTAGAGCTCCATGACGGTAAGGAACATGATGCCCGGTTGGTTGGGACCTCCCAGCATGGTGAACGTCTTGCCTGCTCCGGTAGCACCATACGCAAACACTGCATAAGAATAAGAACGAAAAAAAATACTCAGTTTAGCCACTACTGAGAATAATCACACTGATTCTTTTGGCCATGTTATGAAGTGCAGCCAGAGAGATTGTGCTCATTATAAACTAAAACAATATTTGTTCCCCCTCAGCCTCAGGCAACTCTTTTCCATGATATATTTCAGCAAAAACTCTATTCAAATAATAATAATAATAAAGAGTAATTCCTGAAAGAGAAAATCAAATTTAAAAAAAAGGGGGAGGGGACTAGTGTAATTGTATGCATACATGTCTCATTTGCTGGGGAAGCAACATGTTCTGAAAGAATTTGTCACAGGGTAAATAGTCTGAATACGGTATCTAAATCGTTAATTTTTGTCGCCTTATAAAGCAAAATACATTTTCTTTCTCTTTTCTTACCAGAGCAAAACAAAAAGGGGGAGGGAATTTGTACTATAGATGTCTATATTATGTCTTACGTCTGATTGTCTGGGGAAGAGACATCTGAAAGCATTTTTAGTCAAAAGGTAAATTGTCCTATTTAGAATAAATGTTTTATACAGCGCCATACAGAGCAAAATATATTTCTTTCTCTTTTCTTACCAGAGCAATTATATCCACTGAGAACGCTGTCTACAACTGACTTTGTCGTGTGCTCGTAGACGTACTCCTGCGATGCTCCCTCTGGAAATATGTGGTCAAAAGCAAACTGCTTGTCGCGATTCTTCCGTCGCATCACGTTACGCTGCCTCACGCGCCTTCCACGAAAGTATGACGGCGAACCATCCTCCTGCGGATCAAAGACCAGCACCTGTTCGTCGAGCGGCCGAACAACGGTACGGGCATTCTGAGCATCTCGTTCGCGAGAGTTCTCCGGACGGATACGGATGACGACTCGGATGTTGGTCCGTTGCTCAGAATCTCCCGATGCTGCTGGATGGTTCTTGGTAGATCTCTCCGCCCCTTGAGGGCGTCGTGGTCGCATGGTTCTTGATCACTCACTACTCAGTCGTCATTGATGAAGTCCTTCATGTAGGTAAAATGGAAGCAAGAAAAACAAGAACAAAAATCACATTAGATCTAATTGATATTGCTTTCTATGTTCTCAACAGGGACCTATTTCTTGAAACTGCCATGTCTAACTTCTTGACTAAATAAGATAAGATAGGCTACGTCTAGGCCGTCTATGAGAAATCATACTAGACTATAGACTCTAGATCGAATATCAAATTCAAAATAAATATTGTCAAAATCTCCACAAACTTTGCTCACACACACGACATGCAGACTATTCGTCGCAAAACAGTTTAACAATAAAACACAAGATGAAGATTAATCAAAATCATGCACTGCATCATTCCGTACATAGACCTAGTCCACATTTATATCGGCGAGGCATAAAGCCACATCAGGCATGCAAGACCGATGGCGTTGGCCCGACCCTGCCTGCGGGCTGCCGGGCTGGCCTCGCGTTTACACCGCCCATACCCGGCGCTACACTCCCACTGTCCCACGGCAGCTGCCGTCACAGTCACAGAAACAATCACACCGACAACGTCAACAAACAAGTTCTGCCCACCATTTATCGCAGTACCACACAATCTACTTGAATTTCATAATTAACACCAGTTTTTCATAGTAAAAACATGCTTTTGCAAACATAAATCATAAACATTTCGTAAAAGATTTGTTGTTACTTACGATTTTTAAATGTCCACAGCGTGCATACGTAAACAGTTGATCGCATCGGTTGTATTGAAACGTTTAAAGCTACCGCACTTGTCGTCTATTGTGATTGGCCAATCAAAAATGAAAGCTGTTTCCTGGTTGGTCAGCTTAACGATCAGCTGTGTACATGAGCGTCAATGCAATGCATGCAGTAAACGCTCGGTCGACGACCACATAATACTCCTGCTTTTTCTTTCTTTTTGTGTTCAGCACCAACAGTCAGGTTAATATTTCATAAAATTGTATTTTCATTAATATAAAATAATAAACACATGACAAAATCTTAATCATAGACAATTCTGGGCTTTCTGGCAACAGGGGAGTCCACTGACTCCACGCATGCAGCCTTGCAGGGCTGCCAAGAAGTGTGTGTGTGTGGGGGGGGGGGGGGGGGTCTCAGATTTAGTTTGGACGGGGGTGTGCGGCTGTCAAAGCGTCTAAACACTTCTGTTTCGGAGAAAAATTGAATATAAAAATTTACCGGTGCTTCCGGTAAATTTTGATAAATTTCAAATAGCGCCTATGGCTGTACAATGGTAGCTGCGACCATGGAAATCTCAGAATATGTAGTTGTGATATATAATTTCCAAACGGGAATAGCTAATCGGTCGATTTAAGTCAAGAACCATTGTTTCATAGCTAAATTAATATATTGACCTTGAGAGGGAGCTATACAACATAAAGAGTTTATTATTTATAATTTCATAACTTCAGACTCGATTTCAACCGCGACAACGATCAATGATTATTGTAGGAACGCATATGCTTCTAATATTTTAATTTGAACCGAATTCATGACCGCCCATACCAAAACTTTGTAATACCTTTAATCAAATTATAATGACTTTGGATGAAAAAGCAAAATTATTTCAATTATTTCTGCGCGATTTTGCATCTGGAATTTTCACCTTAGCGAGATCATATCGAGATATCGAGATCCTAGCTGAAGAAAATAGCCATGTTTCACTGGCTAGGCAAAGATCTGAAATTATGTGGGGGCACTTTTAGGGATTTTGCAGCACAAAAAGTTCCCCATGTATTGCACAGAGTGACATTTGCTAGCATAAACTCAAATGAACGTTCTTTTTGGAATAACCGTTAAAAACGTATGCCCATGTAATTGAAATAAATATGTTATTTGGCCTAGCTTAAACCATTGAACCTATCGAGTGTATAATTGAAATGTTTTCAAAAGTGTTTGGATTTATGAAGAAGAAAAATTCTTATTTTTTAAAAGTTTCCTGTACTGAAATATCAATTTCAATTAAAACAAATTCCAAGGTCTGAGGAGTCCCCAAAACTTTCAAGGTTTAGAACATCGAGAAAGGTAAATATTTGAAACTATGATGAAAATAATATTTAAACAATTTACAACAACAACTGACCTAAATTCTAGTAAAATGGAAATTCAAATTTGTTATGCAATGGTTAACTAGTTTTCTATCAGTTTAGTTTTGTTTAGGCACTTATATGCTTTTTTGTTTTTCTTTCTCCTTTTCCAATTTTTCTGAAATATTTTGTTGATCTTGTTTTAAAAGGCCCATATTCTCATTAACTTGATGGTATCAATTCTTGATTTGTTTTTAATAAAAAACTAAATAACATTATCGTCCACTGAATACATGCCGCCTTAGACCATAAGACATCTATCTACATACTCAGGCCTGGTCATTAAAGATAAAGTTGAGTTCTGGTCATGCCATTGGATTGTGAAAGAATAGGTGTGGAATGGATCAGAAAAATTTGATCATAAGTATTGGTGGGTACTGCAAGGTTCTGGAGTCATCAAAATCATAATAAATTTGGCCCAGTCTTGGTAAAGTAACAAGCACTGTACACAGAAATGTATATAGGACTACACAAAATGGTTTCGGGGCTACTAACCTTGATTTCCTTATCTTTCTATGCTCATTACTCAGCCAGTACACATTTTCTACCAAAATTGTTTGGAAAATGACATTTATTTGTAATCTTGAACGTTCAGTGTAATTAAGTTTCGTTTGATTCTGTGAGAATTCATTTTCCTTTTTTTTAAACCAGAACTCAAGTTTATCTTTAAGAGAGAGGGAGAGAGAGAGAGAGAGAGAGAGAAAGGGGAGAATAAATATATAAATCAAATTTTCTATTATAGGCCTAGTAACTGTCAACATTATATGTTTTACTGGTTTAGAAAACAAATACAATGTAATAAAACAGACATAACACAATAAGAGCGGGTGATTTTCATGGTGTATTTAATGGAAAAGGGTAGTAATAGTCTATTTCATTCTCCATAAAAAAAAAAAACATACAAACATCATATACATCATTATACAGATAAAAGATAGATTACTACAAGACAAATATAAAGGGAAGTAGCAAATAAAATTGTATGGGATAAAGCAGAGAAAACCTGAACCCCATAGTTCAAAAGAAACCAAAAGGGAAGGAGAAGGGAAGGGGGATACATTACAAAGTGCATTTACTGAAGCGTTATTACGTCATTTAATTTGAGATTGAATACAATAAAAGAAGGGATTCATACAATCGTTACAAAATATTCATTGAACTTCAGTTTTTGGTAACAAACGGGACATTTTTCCTTTGAAGAAAAAAAACTGTATTTTTTAAAACATTTGTACGGACTTTAGGGAAATGAAAATTACAGCATTACGAGCTTCATGAGAATGAATATCATAATTGAATGTACATGTATTATATATGACATGGACCTTGGCAATACACCCTTGGAACGCATATAGCAATATCAAAATCATTTAGGCCTATATCATAAACATGTAAAAGCATTAATTGTGATATATCATAATTGTATATCGGTAAATCATCCTTTATTATTGCCGGTACTATTAAAATACTTCTGTTGCCATGTTATTTGTATCAACACCAAATAAAAAATAATTATCCAGAATGAAATAGATATTTTTTTTCAGGACAAGTTACTTCGAGCTATATAGAGAAATGAAAATGAAAGTTGTATCAGTTTTTAGTATTTCGTTCAATAAAATCACATATTGACGGTATGTTTCGTCGGGTTATTGCTAACGAGAAAACTCCCTCTAATGTTCATGAGAGCAGGTGAGAGGGGAGAGAGGGGAGGAGAGAGAGAAAGAGAGAGAGAGAGAGAGAGAGAGAGAGAGAGAGGGAGGGGGAGGAAAGGGGGGGGGGGGGGGGTGTATAGGGAGGGCAATTGCTCCCAATTCGTGTACGCTAGAGAAACTGTTTTTGTATCCTTTATGCCTATCATATTCCGTTTTAATATCTTGTTATAATTTTCTTTTTAGTCATTTTTTTCTCAAACCGGTATGTTAAAATATAATTGGACTTTGGAAGTCCGAGGCTACATGTATTTACATACCTGCCATTCATTGTTCAGACTTCGCTAAACAATTTTTTCTGGTTAATATTTGAAATTTTCCTGACACATTTAATCGAGAAAATCGAGCAAGGGTGTTTGTGATTTAAATTTTTGCGCCAACTCATCGTGCATTTATTTATTTAAATATCGGATAAACACAGGAATGTTAGGGCTGCTTGTATAGCCTATAGGCGTGGGAAGTACATGACAGTGTGACTATGGCATATATAGCCAGACTTTTTAACAGGTGGGGGCGGGGTGACATTCAATGAGTCCCTCCAAGCAACTGGGGTAGCTAGGGTTACTAAGGTCTGACCATGTTGACCCCTAAGTTGTGAATATGACCTTTTTAGTTGCCCCCTCCATCCACTCGTATTATTTAGGGTACGCGAATCATGGGCGTCAATCCAAATTAAACCGTGGGGGGGGGGGACAAAAGTTCAGACAGGGCGGCGCCAGGTTATTTTGTTAGGGGGGCGAATGGGCGTGCCACGCGGGGGGGGGGTGTCTGAGGGGATGTGCTCCCACAGAAGATGAAGTTTTTTTTTTGCATTGATGCTTAAATGGCTCGCTTTGGTGCATACTTGTTGCCAAAATTAAAAAGAAAACAGTCTTTAGTTCAACTATATGAACGAGAACGCAGGGGGTGTCTGAGGGGGATGTGCCCCCCACAGAAGTTGAAGATTTTGTTTGAAATTGATAGATAGATGGCTCGATTTGGTGCATATTTTTTGCCAAATTAAAAAGAAAACAGTAGAACGCAGGTGGTGTGCCCCCCTCAGAATTGGATTTTTTTTTTTTAAAGAAATTTATGGATAGATGGCTTGATTTGGGGCATAATTTTTGCCAAATTAAAAAGAAAACAGTAGAACGCAGGGGGTGTGCCCCCCTCAGAAGTTGAAGATTTTTTTTAATTGGATTTTTTTTTTGGGTGAAATTTATGGATAGATGGCTTGATTTGGGGCATATTTTTTGCCAAATTAAAAAGAAAACAGTAGAACGCAGGTGGTGTGCCCCCCTCAGAATTGGATTTTTTTTTTTTAAAGAAATTTATGGATAGATGGCTTGATTTGGGGCATAATTTTTGCCAAATTAAAAAGAAAACAGTAGAACGCAGGGGGTGTGCCCCCCTCAGAAGTTGAAGATTTTTTTGAATTGGATTTTTTTTTTGGGTGAAATTTATGGATAGATGGCTTGATTTGGGGCATAATTTTTGCCAAATTAAAAAGAAAACAGTAGAACGCAGGGGGTGTGCCCCTCTCAGAAGTTGAAGATTTTTTTGAAATTGATAGATAGATGGCTCGATTTGGTGCATATATTTTGCCAAATTAAAAAGAAAACAGTAGAACCCAGGGGGTGTGCCCCCCTCAGAATTGGATTTTTTGTTGTTGTTGAAATTTATGGATAGATGGCTTGATTTGGGGCATAATTTTTGCCAAATTAAAAAGAAAACAGTAGAACGCAGGGGGTGTCTGAGGAGGGGGGTGGGGGGGGGGGTGGGTGGGTGTACCCCCTCAGAAGTTGAAGATTTTTTTGAAATTGATAGATAGATGGCTCGATTTGGTGCATATTTTTTGCAAAATTAAAAAGGAAACAGTAGAACGCAGGGGGTGTGCCCCCCTCAGAATTGGATTTTTGTTTTGGTTGAAATTTATGGATAGATGGCTTGATTTGGGGCATAATTTTTGCCAAATTAAAAAGAAAACAGTAGAACGCAGGGGGTGTGCCCCCTCAAAAGTTGAAGATTTTTTTTTTTAAATTGATGGATAGATGGCTTGATTTTGGGCGTAATTTAAGTCTTAAGTTCAACTAACAGGAACAGGAACGCAAGGGGGGGGGGGGTATATATATGAATTTGTCGTTTCCATTGAACAATCAGCCATAAGGTTTGGAAGATACAAGGGATTAATTTAATTTTGTTTTCAGTTGGTGAAAGGATTTTCATCGTAAACCAATGTTTGAACTTCCGGGAATGTGAATGTAATATTGATGACGCTTCTATTAATAAAATCTGATCGCCTGATTTGGCTTGATTTTCTCAACACAGAGAGAAAGAAAGAAAGAAAGAAAAAAAAAGAGATTTTAACCCAAATCATGGGGGGACATTTTACCACCTGAAAATTCGTGGGGGGGGGGGGACGTGTCCCCCCGTCCCCCCCCCCCCCAAGATTGACGCCCACGACGCGAATGCATGTTCCCTCTTTTCGAAAGCACCCCCCCTCTATATCTCCGATGTAAAAGTCAATGGCGGGCCGGACTTTGTAGCGCGAAAAAGTACCCCTTTAACAAAAATTTCGGGAACACTCTGCATGAGGTCCCTCCGCCGCCCCGGAGTGGGGGCTCAATTGTTTTTTTTTCAACCTTCCTCCCCTTGAGCAAAAGAAAAAAAGTAAAATTGTGGCTACCATCTTTTTTTTCCAGGGGTGGGGGCCCATCTGATCATCTTTAAAAAAAAAAAAAAAGGGTAAAAATTAATGTTAACTTCTTTTTAGAGGTTATTAGTTCAGGGGGGGGCGTTTCACAGAACTTGTCATCAGTGACAACTGACAAATGACAGTTTTTGTTATAAGCTACTGAAATTCTTGCTTCTGATTGGTTATCAGCAGATTTGTCACTGATTTTTGTCATTTTTCATTGAAAAAAGGCTTTGTGAAACGGGCCCCCTGGTCAAGCGATTGCATTGTGGAAGAAACGTTGTGGAATCGATCAGAAAAGGTTGATCATCTAGCATGGTTTGTACTGCAAGGTTCTGGGATCATAAAAATAAGAAATTTGGCCCAGTCTTGGTAAAGTAATTACAAGCACTGTACACAGAAAGATTTATATGGGACCAGGCGCGGATCCAGGATTTCTTAGGGGAGGAGGCCCAACTTTTTTCATTTTTGTTTGCTCCCGAAAATTTGAAAATCGCGCCGGCCGAAAAGTCGCTCAGTGGGGGGGGGGGGGGGGGGGGGGGGGGGGGGGGGTAGTGAGCACAATTTTTTTTTTTTTTTTTGCTCCCGAAAATTTGAAAATCGCGCCGGCCGAAAAGTCGCTCAGTGATTTTACATGATTTTTTTTCTCAAGGGGGGGGGGGGGGGGGGGGGCCGGGCCCCCCCTGGATCCGCCACTGTATGGGATTACGCGAAATCTACTCGGTCCGGGTAGATATAATAATTTACCAAATATATCAATTAGTAGGCGGTTTCCCAGCA
Organism: Strongylocentrotus droebachiensis; assembly: GCA_035222895.1. Taxonomy (NCBI): domain Eukaryota; kingdom Metazoa; phylum Echinodermata; class Echinoidea; order Camarodonta; family Strongylocentrotidae; genus Strongylocentrotus; species Strongylocentrotus droebachiensis. Next base: position 35,807 of record JAVYIG010009800.1, on the reverse strand, counting down.
AAATTTGTATCATCACGTCGTATTATAGTCAAAACATATTCTTTCACATGAGCTTTCATTTCGTTTTTTGAGACGGGGGGGGGGGGGCGTTTCCAAAACTGGTCTATACCTTTAAACCTTTTTTTGCCAGGGGCGGGGCCCCCCTGCCCCCCCTTGGGCATCCGAGTGCCCCTTGAGATCCCTGGCTGTGCCCATTAATAGCAAAATATCACAAGTCTACTACAAGCTTAGTACTGCTGTTTATGTTCATGTTAAATCTCTATTTTTATGCTGTTGATATAAATGGATTAGTTAGTGTCACCATATAATCAACAAATTCAAGATATGGATTTTGAAGACTCATTCATTCAAATTCATTTCATCAAATTGGCATGGCTGCTTTCTTTATTATATACATTTATTCTGTATTGTATAAGAAGGCTTCTGCATATCCACTACACTTTGCATACATCCAACAAGAAAGTGAGAGAGATATAGTATTCGTTATTTATACCCCTAGTAGATGTGATTTTTTTTTTTAATTCCCCTAACTCAAGAATGAAAGGTTGGCTGGTTGGATTAGGGCCTTTGCTATACACTTTTGGATGTCACATTCTCAAGAAACATAAATCGGGATGGTCATCTCATCAAAATTGTAAACAAATAAAAAGGCTGTAGTGGTTTGGGCATTTAACTAGGTGGGAGAATAGGTTGGCAAACACCATCTTGCAAGGAGGAACTGAAGTGAGAAGGAGGAGGGGCACTGGGGCAGACCAACTAGGACATGGACTGATAACATATGAAGCAATGAAAGGGAATTTCAATTGAGCAGCTACTGTAACTAGAACATTTAAAGATGGGAAGTTATGGAGATCCTGTGTCTCAGGGCTCATTTCATTGACGCCCTCAACTGCCTCCAAGCTATGGGACATAGATAAATTCTGTATCTCAACTAACACACCATCAATGCAACACACACACAGCAAATTGCTGTAACAGCCAGAGTTGAGTATTTGCTCTCATTTTGCAATGTTTTTAAAACATCTTTGATAATTACATTTACAAAACAAAAAACAACACAAAAATCGATTAAATGTAAATCATATTGGGGAGGATGTCAAATAACAATTAATACCAGAATTTTTTTTTGAAAATTTCACAATTCACATCACATTTTCTGTAAACAGATGCATGAATCAATCATTTCTGAGTGAATTTCTGTGTCCATATACCCTAAATTCATTTTGCAAGACACATTTGTCATGCTTTACAAAAGACCATCACAATTTTTTTCCCCCATTATTTTACCACAATCTTCCATAACCATAGTAAAGACTTGCATGGACAGAGCAACTTGAAATCAAAGTCAAAGCAGGTGGGTACCCTGGCATTTATTTGTTTTTTGTTATATTTTTTTATGAAGGAGAAAAACTGTTTAACAATTAGGAAGTTATGGATTTAAAAAAGTTGAAATCAATCTACCAATCAGTTGCACAACATCCTTTATATCGAAAACACAATGAAACAATGATGATTCTTTGTATTAATTACATTACATTTATTGTCAAATTTGGCTTGAAAAACTTTATCTACTGCCAAGGTTGTTAGCTGCACAATCTCCATGCAAATTCATACATCTTCCACAAAAGAAACCAATAGAACAATGATTATAATTTAGGATCAATAGACCTTCATATCATATTATTCAATAAAAATATGGTTTGTTCATACACGTGCCCTCCTAGACCAAGGCTCCTAGTCCTACACAAGTCTGCTGTTTATATACCCTGCATGTTTACATAGGATAGACTTTGTGGACAGGCTTCTTCTATGCAGAAAATACCTTTAGTCCAAACTGGAAAAAATATACATGTACATTGTATGTATGACTTTGCACTTTTGCAGCATCCAAAAGGGCAATTTGCAAGGACCAGAACAATTGTATTGGTTGAAATACATGTATGCATTGATTGACAAACTTAATACATTTGTTCGCACCCCTTGTCAAGGGGGGAGGGGTGGGGGAGGGGTGGGGGTGGGGGGGGGGGGGAGGGGGGATTTGCTCTTGGCATTCCTTATCATATTTTTTTCTTCTGCAAACCCTAATGCTTAGCATATAGGACCACATGTGTTATGTGCTGGCGTGAACCCTGTGTGTGAACAGTAGTACTAGTGAGCAGCTCCGCATGTACAGTCCACTTTTTAATAATTTATTTCTATTTCAAACAGTTTATTGATAATATTAAGTTATCATCCCCAGCCAGATAGCCAAATTGCAATTCTTTTACAATCCCAATAGATAAAATGGATATAAATTAATGATGATGATAAATAATACATAAATATCAGTGAAAATGCAAAATTTTAAAATTCTGACATATTACAAAATCCAGGGCATCAATAAAGGTTTATCATGATAAATATCAGGATAGCGACAGGTTGTAATAAATTCCAGCAAATTTGTCTTGTCACAACATATAATTCCACAACAGCTTGCAATGGGGATGGATTACATCTTTGAGATTAGGCAAGACAACATGTCGTCTCATTCTACTTTGGGGTTTGTTGTTGGTTTGTTTTCTAATATTTCACTCTGGATTATTTCCGTTGGTGTTCTCGCAGCTACAGGATGTCGGACTTAGTTTGTTTCATAGCCTGTCTTATGACCTGAGAGCGGGTGACAGTATGTTCATGTTTCAATAATTTCTGACATTCATGATATTACATACAGCTGCATCATATCAAATATCAATTGAGAAAGTATAATTAATAAAAACAATGCAGTTCTTTAGAACATTTGAAATCCACAATGTAAAACTCTTACAAGAGACAATTGATTCTAAAATTCATATAAGATATGAAATAATTGTATTTACTTTGAAGTTTCCATGATATAACGGTTGATGGAGAGTGGAAATAGCTGTTTCTTATTGTGACATGTAGAAATCAGCAGATTTGGGCACCTTTTTCTCTAGTCCGACAACATTCACTACAGTCTTCCCTCTCGCACTTCTTTTCTCAATATTTGCAAATGCATCGGGCAACTCCGTAAAAGGAAACACTTCCTCCACACACGGTCGAATCAGCTCATCCTCGACAAGTTTGGCCACTTCGCTCAGAGCGTAAGTACTTGGATTCGCGAAGGACCATCGGTACTTCCCGCCGTATTTGCTGGCCAGCCTGGTCTTGTTAAACAGAGTCCAGCTAGCAGAGAGACTACCCTTCACCAAACCTTGCCTATCAGTTTCTACCATCAATGGTGAGACCAGCGTCACGTACTGTGCTCCTTTACCTTTGTTCATTGCCTTCATGGCATATTGCTCCGTATTCCCTCCTACCGTGTCCAGGATGAAATCAAAAGGACCGATTCGTTTCAGCTCAGACTCCACGTCCGATCTGTTGTAATCGACTATCTGGTGCGGGTTGAGGCTGGATACAAATTCTCTGGCTTCTGCACTACAGGTTGTTGTGACGTGAGCACCCCAAGCCTTCAGGAGCTGAATGGCGAATGATCCCACGCCTCCAGACCCTCCAAGAATCAAAACTCGATTGTCCGCAGCATTCTCAGGTCGTATCTTTGCCACAGCGTATACCGCACTCCACGTTGTGATGGCCGCGTAGTTTATTGAAGCCGCTTCAACGTGGGTGAGGTTCTCCGGCTTTTTAGAAAGGTCATTCTTCGTTACCAGGACATACTGCGCATGTGTACCTTGATGCGCTCCATTGACAGTGGCCCACACTGCCTGGCCAACATCAAACCCCTTTACAAGTCGGCCCATGTCCACGATCACCCCTGAGCAATCGCGACCGAGAGTAAGCGGGAGCTCATCACCTTTTTTAGTGACGCCTCGTATACGGTTGAATAATCTAGCCCCATAGCCACCTCGCATACGAACATCTATAGGATTGATGCTTGTTGCATGGACTTTAATCAAGACCTGGTCTGGTTTGGTGATTATGGGCACAGCTTTCTCCACAAGTTTCAGACGATCTATTCCACCGTAGCCATCGATCTGCCACGCTAGCATCTTGGTCCCAGTATCAGGTAGGGTTGACAAACATAAGGCTGTGTTTCTGCATAGTGAAGATGCACTGGCTTGGAGTAATCCCCTTCTTATTGTCTCTGTCAAGGCGAGTCTTCCTAGAGCAGTCATGGTTTCCGATCTTGATGCTGGAATCCAGTGAAGATTGTCCGAAGCTTGGTTGTATCTCAGTCACCAAGTTCTTTAAAAAAAATTAAACAAACAGAATATTTCATTTAAAAAAAAAGGTCATCACCTCATTTCATATGTACAGTATTCAATCAGAAACCACCTTAAAATGTTTTGCTATATTGATTTGCTGTAGAATTTATTCACTAATTACCAATTGAGATGGTTAGGGTACATATTGTACATCTTAGTTAAACTTGTCAAATATTGACACTGCAGTTAAAAGAGCCAATCAGACGTTAGGACTTATAAAGAGAACTTTCACAAGAATATCAAGAGACACATTACCAATCCTGTTCACGACCATTGTTCGCCCTATCCTTGAATATGGGAATGTCATCTGGCATCCAAGGTTTAAGGCTGAAGCAGTGAAAGTTGAGATGGTGCAAAGAAGAGCAACAAAGTTAATTCCCGAGATCAGACACCTATCCTATCAAGACAGACTAAAGAACCTCAAAATGTATTCACTGCAATACAGAAGGATAAGAGGCGACATGATTGAGGTCTACAAGCTGATGAACGGACTCATAAACTCCGATCCCGCAGCCTTCTTCACATCTGCACCTCATGAAGCTACAAGGGGACACCACCAGAAGCTGTATAAGCAAAGGAGCAACACAGTCCTAAGAAGAAACAGCTTCAGTCAGAGAGTAGTAGAATCCTGGAATAGTCTTCCTACATCTGTCATCTCCTCATCCTCAATCACTTCTTTCAAGATTAGATTGGACAAGCACTGGTCCTCTCAGCACCAAATGCTTCCATAAAATTTATTTGTGCGTCCACCCGCCATGCGAGCAAAAATAGTTAAGGTTCTTTTTCGAACGAAGCACCACTCAATGAAACGACCGGAAGTTTCAACAGGATCACCTCACACTTCCGTATACTGATGCTGATGCTGATGCTGATTAATTTTATTCTTCTTGATAACTAAAATTGTTTTGATGAAGTTGAGCCCTCTTATCTAAATGTATCTCTCATGTATACATTCAATAGACTTTGTCAAATTATGGTTTAATCCTCGAAATGGGCTTATGGATGCCTTTTTGTTAAGCATTGTGGTGTTGCCCACTCAACCAACACAGCCAGCCTTCTGTCATCCCCTACTATGCATTTTATTTTATATAAATCCATGCAAATATGGTATTGCAGCGCACTTCATGGCAGCAAGTACATTGAAGGCATTTTTTTTCTCATTGTAAAATCTATTCTCTTCATCAAATAAGGGATGATGATGGTGATTTACAGACAGACATAAAATTGGTGACACAAATTTCAGTTCAGTGAGAGCTTCGGATGCCAGTGACGTGTCATGTATGCCCCTTGAGACAACGAGAGAAGCCAGAGTAATTACCTTTACCCGAGAATCTGGAAGGAAAAATTTGTTGTTGTTACTAGTTTGTTGTTGTTACTAGTTTCTACTAGTTTAGGCGCTTGGACTGCGAAAGTGCACCAACTAGCGCAGGTTAATGATAAGAAGGGTCTAGTGCATATCCTAATAGAAAAATAAAATAAAAAATAACACAGATGTTAATATCGATCAGACAAGTTCCAATGTGAATGCCAGCGGCGCGCCATCGCCAAACATTTATTTCGGGCCTACCCTGCGATTAAGCTGGGCCGGCGGACCAGGGCAGTTTTACACTAAACACTCGCTAAAAACACAGGCCAGGCCAGGCCCAGACTGATTTTTACCCAATAACAATTGATTATTAACCGTTTACTGATTTACACGTTCAGTATTAATGAAAAAAGAAGCTATTCTGTTGTTCATATTGACTCACCACTTTTTGTTAATTTAACGGCTGGAATGCAGTTGGTTTTAGGAATTTCTCATTCAGCAGTTAGTCGGCGAAAAACTTCGACGTCAGTACAGTGTGACAGTTATTACACATGCTGCATGTAGGCGAGATGTCACATGATCTAAGCGAAGAGCTGAAGCAAGAGACCAATAATCTTGCTTTTTAGCCTAGGCATTTAAAGTAAATTTGCCAATATCTTGTTTGCATTGTCCCGAAATTGATCAGTGAATGAAAACAAATAGTGAATGATCAAATGAATACAATAACCAAGTAACGAAAAAGAGTGTAATTTACATTTGTAGATAAATAAATGAATACAAAAAAGAAGGCATGTTATTTTGTCAGTTGATCCACTGCAGTTTTCAGTTTTCTGTAAACTATAAGTTAGTTTACATTTGTCTGGAAACTGATTGCAATAAGAGCATAAGAGGTACTTTTTGTTTTCTTCCCAAATATACCAATATATGCCATTCATGCAGACACAAGATTGAAAGTTTTGGGAAATTTTGAAAATTGGGTGGATAGTGATTCTATAATTTTGATTTATTTGGATGCCCCTGTGGATGTATAAGCACTAGAAAATTTAGCCCCACTTCTATTTTCGAGAAAAATTGAATATAAAAATTTACCGGTGCTCCCGGTAAATTTTGATAAATTTCAAATAGCGCCTACGACAGTACAGTGGTAGTTGCGACCATGAAAATCTCAGAATATGTAGTTGTGATATATAATTTCCAAACGGGAATAGCTAATCGGTTGATTTTAGTCAAGAAACATAGCTTGATTAATATCTCAACCTTGAGAGGGAGCTATACATAACAAGTTTATTATTTACAATTTCATAACTTTAGACTCGATTTCAACCGCGACAACGATCACTGAATGTCGTAGGATTGCACATGTTTCCAATATGTTCATAATTTGAATCAAATTCATGACCCCATACCAAAACTTTGTATTACCTTTAAATATATGCATACAAATTATACATACTGGTATGATCGATACAGCATACTATTGAGGTCAAAGACCAAATCTTAGCAGGCAATATCCCACCCGCCTAGATATCTTAATTTAAAAATTAAATAAATCCTTAACATACAATATATTTACATGCACAAATGAACAAAAACACAAAACAAACTCATAACGAAAATATTAATTTCTCTCTTTCTTTTATTTCCTACCACCTTGCAGAGATAAAAATAATGAACAAATAATCTTGTTTACATCATCTAAACCAAACCTATACCATTTGACTATTACAGTCACAGAAGAATTCAGATCCTTAAATTTGATGAGTTGAATATTCATGATCACATACCACACAAAAGTCATACAAAACGGAAGGGAATTACACGGCTATTTTCAAATTGTATGCATAATTCTTTGTGACGTGCCTGATACAAATTATTTCATTCACCTCAGTGTTATGCATCACGGTACTTGAATATTCAGCATGTGAATTTGCATATACATTTGTTGTTAAATACTAGGTAGGACAAATAGTATGGATTGCCCTACCTAGCAACAACGAATGTATGCAATTTGTATTCTGACTATTGAAATACAATTGTTACGCGTAATGGATGAATGAAATAATTTATATCAAGGCACTTCACAAAGACTTATGCATTACATTGATTACAAAACGGAAATTGTCTATTCAAATAACAAAGTAAATGCAGAGCTGTGCCATAGATAATTCATATCTAAGAGACAACTGCAATATGGCCTAACACTAATTCTCCCAAATAATGAAACTAATGAATTAATTGATCCCTTGTAAAGAGCAGAAGTAGTATCAAGGAATCATTTTCTTTCTTCAAGTACCTGTAGGCCTATTTCCAATAACCAGTCTGCAGAAATCACTCATAGGCAGTCATAATAATTAACGGGACATTCTGTTCCACTGTACCAAATAATATTTGGTGCATATTTGCTGCAATTATTTTTCAAAGTCTTTTTTTTGTGTGTGTGCAAGAGTCATTACAACTGGTAGCTGGAATGTATGCATGAATTTACTCTCATTGCGTATTGGTATACCGTAAATATATAATGAACATACAGTTGGGATGATAAATGCAGCCTATATACGAGAGGTTTGCATCTTACATTTGCAATTTAGGTTTTTAGTTTCTGACAAAACAGCCATCTTAAATGATAAATCCATGAACTTAATTTGTTTTTCTTCTTTTAGCTGTTCACAGAGTTCTTGTAACGCCACTTTACTTGCACTGCACACTCGGCACTCAAAAAGCGCAAGGTAAGATAATACGCCAACGGCGGTCTGTACTATACAGGAAGAAGAAGAACTGGACATAATAACAAAAAAATGTAAACAATTTGCCTATATATGTATTCATATGTGTATAAACAAGGGTCTTCTTAATCCACATGTATTTCTAAATATCTTATAAAGGAAAATATAGTCTGTTTAGAACCAAAGTGATGTTTCTCATATACTTTAAAGGGGGTGTAAATATAAACTGACGAATACAGGGGAACGCCATCTATGTCTCCTTTTGGACAACTGCACATAAATGGACTTGATTAACGGTAGTCAGCGAGAAAAAAAAGTCAGCGACTTAATCTTTACATGGTCAGCGTTTGCGAAAAAGACCGAAGTTCTCCTCACATACGCTTCGGTTTCGCGTATGCTGCACGCACTTGATTGCTGCGGTCGCGTCGTCCGTAGTCGTATAATACCTGATTGGCCCCGAGTCAGGCCACGGGATAGACAACAAGTCTCGTCAGTTTACACGCCCTTTAACACAAAGTTAACGCACTACTGGCTCTGAAGTATTTATCGACATCTAATCTGGCAAACATGTTATTTCAAATATACAGAAATATGATAAATAACTAGATAACAAGCCTCCTCTTCTACTGAATCCACATCTGAATATAATGAATACAAAACTAAATACAATATTTGCTTATGACAAGCTACAATAGGAGAATATGATAATATCACTAATTGTTAATGAAAAACCCGGGGGTTGTGAAGAGCATAATCTAACATGGAAAATTGAATAATTGGTTGGCAAACAAAGAACGGACTAAGTCTGCAGAGAAATTGAACTTTGAGCAGGCAAAGTTTGACCAGCTTGGATGGTATATAGATCTGCTGACTAGTAGATTTTCAAAAAGACAATATACATGTATGTATGCCTTATGTGTACCACGCACCTGAAAAATTATTTGTGTACTGCTAGGCTGTGTGAAATAAACCTAAATGAATTTTACCCGGCTTTCAATGGGCGAACAGTTAACGAGTATGAAGAAAGTAAAGAAAGTAATATAAGTGTTAGTTCTGCATATTTTTAGTTTGTTATAACAATCAACATGATTTTCCCACATATAAAAGATATCGTTTTCAAAATACGGTCGTTAAAGTACAAACAGGTACCCTAAATTTGACTCTTCAAAATTCACTTGGATAATTGTTCACAATACTAGTGGTACAGAGGAGGATATAGTTATCATACATGTTGAAATAGTTTGTGGCACTATTAGCGATATCTTAAAGCCCCACTGTCCTACTTGTAGCTACTTGCTCCCTCTATATCGAAAATTTCCCTAATCGGTGCGTGCTGGTACCCCATGATCCTCTTTTTCTTATGTTAGTTGAGAGCTGAGTTGATGAGATAGCCACCTGTCAGTGACCTGGCTGGGCGGTCTAATCCCTTCTGGCCCATTAGTATTGACGGTCTTTAAGAAAGGATTGTTTTCAAGCAATAGGAAAAACTATACCATCATATGACTAATCATATTCATTGCTATTGAGAGTTGCAGGTTGACTTAAAATGGCTTACATTGAACCATCAGGTCATCACGTTGGGTAGGGTGGTTGTGTTACCTGACCTTTTGTGAAAACATGTCCCTTTATTCAGAAAATGTTTGTGAAATAATCCCCTCTCAGCTTCAAATGTTCTGGTCTGATTTACCTGACACTTGTGAAAACCCTCCGGCAAGTCTACAATAACGTCTCGTCACCTTCCGTTTTCGTTTCACGAGAGGTCGAGTAACGCGGCCACCTGACCGGACGCGATGACCCGATGATTCAAAGTAAGCCACTTTACATGGATATATCAGATGTTTACATAAGCCTTGGGCAAAACTATATTCTTTATCATCAACTTAGAAATTGTATAATAATACACCTATGCACTTTCTAATAATTACAAGCAATGATGTCGTACATAAGCGATATATATCTATTGCACTTTCAATAAATGTCATCATCATCTGATCTGTCTTTAAGGGGAGTCCATCCTGATATTAAGTTAGTTTTAATTGGAACAGAAAAATAAGAGAAACAGGTCAATGTAACTTTTTATAAATGTAATGCTTCCTGGGAGAAATTTTGATTATTGAAACATATTTGTGGCTTACACCCAGTAAATAACATCGATTGATAAAATAATTAAATAAGGTCAGTGGAAGTTTGGATAAAAATGATTCAAAATAAGACAGTTATGCATTTTTGACATGCGATCAATCAAAAACAAATTTGCAAGTCTGTGACGTATCTTGGGAGATCCCCTCTCATCTGCTCTGAACTTAAAAACTTTTTAAAAAATGATATTTCCCCTAAGAAAATATTAAATCATACATTCACCCTAACCATAATAATTGCAAATATGTTTTCTATGCAACCCCTGTATGGATCGAAATTCCATCATCAATAACTACGAAAATGAAAGTTCAGAGTAAATTGGAGAGGAGCTGGTAAGATACGCCACAATGTTGCCAATTGTGTTCCACTGATGACAACTTCAAAAAATCATACCTTTCCTATTTTGTAATCGGATATTGCTCAAACTTTCAATTATTTATTTCTCTCATGTTTCTGCTTTTCTAAAAACCTACATTTACTTAATATCAGGGTGGACTTCCTCTTTAACTGGCAGTGAAGGACAGTAACATAATCAATACAAAATTGCCATTAATTAGAAACGGGGAAATAAATTTGTCGACAAAATAACCCAATAATATGTCTGTACAAAAATTAAACCAACATAATACTTTCCCTTATGGCTTGTTCAGATATGAGGCGGTAATCACTGGAAGAAAAAAAAAATGCCTGCATAAAAAAAAAAGTTTAAATGAACGGCAACTGCGCACAACAAAGGTCCTATGCGTTTTTTACTGAGCTCTGTGTTTAATGAGATACAGGAATATGAAGTGTATTACAGATTATATCTTATTTAAAACAAAACACTGCTGTTTACAGCTGCTTATCTGATAGATTTTAACCCCTCAAAAGCAGTGATAAACATAAACATTAAATTACGGAAGAAAACATGATGAATACATTATTACATGGGTCCACACACAAATAAACAATGAATTATGAATTAATTCAATGAAGTAAATAATTGAAAAATGTACATGCATGATTAAATAAATTTGAATTGTCGACGATAGTTTATATATTTTATTAAAAAAAAACACTGCTGATTACAGCTGCTTATCTGATAGATTTTAACCCCTCAAAAGCAGTGATAAACATAAACATTAACATTATATTACGGAAGAAAACATGATGAATACATTATTACATGGGTCCACACACAAATAAACAATGAATTATGAATTAATTCCATGAAGTAAATAATTGAAAAATGTACATGCATGATTAAATAAATTTGAATTGTCGACGATAGTTTATATTTCATTAAAAAAAAACACTGCTGATTACAGCTGCTTATCTGATAGATTTTAACCCCTCAAAAGCAGTGATAAACATAAACATTATATTACGGAAGAAAACATGATGAATACATTATTACATGGGTCCACACACAAATAAACAATGAATTATGAATTAATTCAATGAAGTAAATAATTGAAAAATGTACATGCACGATTAAATAAATTTGAATACACCAGTTTACGGTTAGGGGCGCCATTTTAATTGGCGAGTAAACAAAGCCAATGACCTGAGGTCACCAATGACCTGAGGTCAGCCTGTCTGCGCATGCGCACTGATGTAACCGTAAACTGGTGTATTGTTGACGACAACGGATGTATGCGCTATTCATGACATGGAGATGAAATGTCCTATAAATGTATCTTTTCACATGGTTTGGTCCTCCTAACAGAGGGGCAATGATACAGACTCCAATATACTTTATTGTTGAATACAAGTTATGTATTTCCATTCCACCTTTTGTTTAGGAAAGTTACAAGGCAAGTTATTCATCTAATTAAAATCTACCAGATTTTTCATCTTATTCAATAATAAAAATGATAATGGTGGCTTCTTATATAGTGCACAAGTCCGCCACTCAACGAAACTCCTGGCGCTCAAACATTATTATCCCAGTCAAAACTGACGCTCTGGCATATTTGGTACCCATTTACACCTGGGCAGAGAGTGGCAAAAGTGGACTAATGCCTTGTTACAGGATGTCAGTGTCAGGTTGGGATTTGAACCTTCAACCATGGGACTGACAGTCAAGTGAATGAACCACTAACCCATGACCCCTCCACATTTCAGCCACATTGTTTTCACATATCACTTGCATCGACCCGCTGACAAATCCCTTTTCCAATATGCTACTGATACAGTGGTGCATTTCTTTGATGTGAATCAACATAAAGTGCTCATTACTTGCACAATGATGGATAAATAGTATGTATTTATTCACTTAAAAAGTGACTGTTTCAGTCGCCATAAATTCATGTAGTTGACTAATTGCTGTGTTGATCCATAAATTATCCTTGAAAAATATCTTGGTTTACTTACACTATCATCCCATGATCACTTATCAAATTTATCAGTAGCCTAAATAGCCTATCTAATAAATACTGTTTCTCCAATCACTGTGCTGCCAAAACCTTTGCCAACCTTTCCGTCCTACGAAGAGTTACGATTGATCCAAATCAATCGCAAGTTTGCAGTCTCCTATTTCTTATGTACATAGTTGCGATTGAGCGATTGATATCAATCGCAAATAAGTTGCGATTGATATCAACTCTTTGTAAGACGGGGCCCACTGGTGACTACATTTCGCGAGATCGTAACACAATCAAACTGCATAGTTCATAATCATCATGACGAGGAGTTTGTAGCTCCATTGCTGTTTGACCCTTGACCTTGATGGCCGCTGCTGCTCGACTGGGACGAGGAAGAGGAGGACGATGACGGATGATTTTTGCCTCGTTCAGACGTTCCTTGTTCCCGAAGGACCTGCAGTTGTTTACGCATGCTCTCCAGGAACAAGTCCATGGTGAGAAACGAGCGCTGCCTCAAAGCGTCATCAGCCTGCAGAAGAACACAACAGGTATCAATAGGCTTAATCTTTTATAGGTTTATTGCCATTTGGTCTACAACCAGTTTGTCTACTATCCACATGGTCTTATAATCATTTTGTCTACTTATCACTGATTTGGTCAAATGACAATGTAGGCTAATAGTCCTTTGGCATACTTTCCACTTGGTCTAATCTAGAGCTGCCAACCTCCAGAACAGAAAATCAGTAATCACAAGGCTCAAAATCAGTAATTTTGGGAATAAATCAGTAATTTCCTATGCAGCGCTTTGAATCTAAAAAACAGCACCCCACACTGCGCGCATGATTATCTGAAACTGTTGGTGACTTTACTCACACAAAGTTGCTAAATATTTATTTTGAAGTCATCACAACACATTAGTTTTCAATTAAGAGAATACTTTTCCGTTTTTATCAGTGAGTGTTGGATGGCCGCTGTACTGCACAGCACTCGATACAATAACTCATATTAACGCAAAAGTCTTTTTAATCTGTAATTTTAGACAACATTCCGTACTGCAGTAATGATTGTTAAATCTGTAAACAAACCTTTTGTTGGTCCCTGCAGTATTGGATGGAATCGTCTCTTGTTTGCTCTACAACTCTCTTGATGGCTTCTTGATGATGACCTCTCTCTTCTTCTAAAGATTTCTGAAGTGCTTCCTGAGAAAAAAAGACAAATAGGAAACTTAATTGTCGAACGGACCTTGCAGGATATAGAGAGTCTTAATGATTGGACGTTTCATTTGCAAGCACTTTGCATACATGGCTGGGGAAGGTGTATGGTACAAATTGATAAATTACGCAAACAGTTTGCCAATTTTTCAATCAGTCATTGAGACCATTAATGTCACCAATTTGTTGTACTCATCCATCTTTCATTGATAAATCAACAAGACATGAAACCATTGAGTTACTGAACACTCATTCCATCTAGCAATCCACCCAGTTAAATATCATTTAATCTGTCAGTCGACCTCTGAACTATCATCAACAAATCAATCTATCAACCATTCTATCTACCAAGCCATGCATCCCTAATCCATCCATTCATCTTCCACCCATTTATCTATCCTTCCATCCATCCCACCTCTATTCTTTCATCCTTCTCTCACCGAATCCACCTATCCATTCATCCGTTTGTCGATCTCTACCGTCACCAATCTGTTATTCAGCTATCCATCGAATCAATCAATCAATTAATCAAACCTTTCAGGCAGGATTTATTTTTTAGGGCTCCATTGATCACATAGTGTCCTTCAAATTGGCTACAATGATACTTTTCTTTTATTGCTACATTGGTAAAAAACAATCTAATGTCTCTAAAAACAGTCATGGGCAAGAATGTTGCCAATTTAGATCGAAAAAATGATTTGAATTTCTTAATGTATTGCCAATTTAAGGATCTTAAAGCTTATTTTCCTTTTAATTTTTTTTACATCAAACACAAGATAGTCATAAGGCCATGTAAAATTGATTACATGTTGATCGTCCAGATTTTTTGAAAAAGAGGAGGAGGGTGTACCATGTTATTTGATATTTGATATTTCAAAATGGCCGCTCAAAATGGCCGCTCGGTACATTTTCCCTGACAGTCGAGGCTATTTTTTTTCAAGATGGCCGCCGAAAATTTTTTTTTTTTTAAAATCAGAAATAGAGCCATTTTAGCAGTGTTTTTCATGTTTTTTTTCTTTCAAAAAAAAAAAATCAAAAACAATTAAAAAAAAAAAAAAAAAAAAAAAAAAAAAAAAAAAAAAAAAAAAAAAAAAAAAAAAAAATAGGAGGTGGCCCCCAAAAAGGAAGCGGGCGGGGACGATCAACATGAAATCAATTTTACATGGCCTAAAACAAAAACTGGATGCAATGTGTGCAGAAATTGTTGCACCTTCTTACTCATGCATGTGGCATATTTTGTTATGGCACTAAATCAAATGTTATTGTACCAAAGCACAAAATGTAGATGGATTGTCGTGAAAGGGTTGCCCTCTCAATCAATGCGATGCTTACCCTACTTTTCAGCCTCTCCTCTGTCAAAGCCTTTTCTATCGTCTCTCTCTGCTTCCTCTGTTGCTCGTCATTCCTTTGCCTAACCTCTTCCAGCTTATCCTCTATCATTCCTGAGTATTTAGTTGTTTCTACTCCCAGAGCCGCTGCCATGGCTGTTTGACTCTCTGCCTGGGCATCCTGAAAGTTATGTCAAACAGAAATGTACACGTCTTTTACTTTTGGTTTATGGAAAGGACAGAAAAGAAAGAAAAAATGTATTATAAATGTCAGTATCATCCCTGAGTATGAAAGGACTTCTTCTCTCTATGCTGCTTTCTGTCTGGGAATTTTAACAGTTATATCCAGTAGAAAGAATACTTTAATGAAAAAAGTATATGAAAAGAAAAAGAAAATCTCAAAAATGTGGGTATCATTACTGATAATGTAGTTGCTTCTTCTGCGAAAGTTGTTTGCATAGCTGTTTGATTTTATGCTTGGGCATCCTGAAAGTTGTGTCACATAGAATTGTGAATTTAACGTACAAGAATTTGAAAAGAAAACAATTGTCTAAAACTTTTGAGACAATTCTGAAAGACGGCAGTAAACATGCATTTTTTCATGGCGCAGTTATCTGAAGTCTAAATCATGATTTCCTTGTGGCCGTTGCATAGAATGTATCGTTATGTATGTAGTGCCTGGCTTAAAAAATGATGACCTGTAAATAGCCTAGACTAATATTACCATTACAATTTCAAAATGAGTATTAAAGTATTTTGTCCCCCTTGAGAAATAAACGTGCGTTGTAGAACCTGTAAAGAAAGGCCGAATTTCTACAATGGACACATGTTCTTTTCCCTTGGGTGGCCTTTATAGACAGGTTTGACTGTAAATGAAAGATGAGAACATTACCTTTAATAATTTATTGACTTCAGCTCTACTCCTCTCCTGTTCTTCTCGTAAGCATTCAGCTATATGCGTTCTTTGTGTTTCTACTTGAGCTTCAAGTGCTTCCTCACTTCTTCTTTCTGATTTACTCCTCTCCTCCTCAAGAGCAGTAGCAAACCTCTGATGCTATAAAACAAATAAAACATGAAACCAAATGTTAAAGCAATACTGAACGGATGAACTTTCTGCCCTAGCGGACCGTTTATTGCACAGCGCCATCTCGTGGTAAACTTGGCAGCAGTGCGTAAACCAATACCAAATTCCCATTTCACAGAGAGAGGACTTGATGCGAGAACCAACAGCGCAGCTAGGGAAACAGGTTGTTAGGGGACCATACTGTTACAGCTGACCCGAGATGGCGCTAGAGGGGGTTATTCACTAAGCTCTGTGTTATAAGATGGAGAAACGTGATGCGTAATACACTACATATCATAACAAATATTTAAAAAACGTTGTGGTTTCGCCGTGTCATATCTGAAGGAGGCTTCAATGTGACCAATAATCTTTGAACTTTCCCTATGCTGGCACACATTAGTAGATAAACTGCACCTGGTATACCGGTAACTCACCTGTTCTTGTAATAATTCTTGGCATTTCTCCATCTCTTTGCTGACGGCCATCTGAAGCTGCTTTTCACTCAATTCCTGTTGCTCAGCAACAGCACATTTACATAATTCCTGGAAACAAACAAACATTGTTTATAGTTTTACTATGCATGTAGGATAGGTAATTTTCATTATTATAAAATAATATTTTAAATAATATTAATATGTCTTGTTTACCCACGGTAGCCTCATCAGTACTAATACTGTACTCCCTGCGGACCCCGCAATCTTTCCAGGAATTTTTTGCCACCACGTACCCACTGACCGCACCTGTATGGATGTAAGTCTTTTCGTATTTCCCTTTGTTCACAAAAGACATAGTATTTCACATGGGCTTTAAATGTTTCACATCATAGTTGATGCTTGCTTGCTGACCTTTTTTCTGTACAAACATTCACAGAGATGGGCACTTTGTATATAAATGAAGAAAATGAGATATTTATTTCACAATGACAAAACTTTTGTGTTATATTTGTACATGAATGAATGTGGTGGTGGTGGTTATTTTTCAGTTAAAGATTTAGGTGTGATTTGTACATTCAAAGATCTGACTACTGAATTAGCTAACCAACTTAGGTAAAAATTAAATCTAATCTGAAGTTAGGTGGCTTTGGGAATATGGACCATAAGGCTCCCAGCTATACAACAAAAGTTGCAGCTTGATAATAATCTGGATTTATATACAACATACCATCCCTAAGCAAATTACAGATATTATTACCCTGGGCATTGGATAAATTCATGCTCAATGTGCACCATCTCCACTCCCTGGGAAGAATTCCTACCATATGTTCACCGTGAGGGCATATGGTAATTACCAATACAAAGGCTTTCGTCATCCTACCAGGTCCTCATTTCTCTCCTGGGTATGGAGAGGCAGATGTAGATTAATGTCTTGCCAAAAGACATTAGTGCCATGTCGGGGATTGAACCCACGACCTTTGCATTTCAAGTCAGGCACCTAAACCACTCGACTACGACACCTCTACTGATATTCACCTTATATTCTTCTACAATGACTGCCAAGGCCAGATGACCTGCTTGTCTCATGTCCTTGAGCCTCGCCAAAGGACATTAGTGCCGTGTTGGGGATTGAACCCACGACCTTTGCATTTCAAGTCAGGTGCTTAAAACCCTCAACTACGACACCTCTACTGATATTCACCTTATATTCTTCTACGATGACTGCCAAGGCCTGGTGACCTGCTTGTCTCATCTCCTCGAGCTCTCTCTCGTGCCTGGCCTGTACCTCTCTATATCTGGACTGCTGCTGCTCAGATTCTAACCTTTGACCTTCGACCTCCTGCTCCAGCTCCCCTATCTTCCTCTGTAGCTCCTCTTTATCCTAGAATAATAAGAACCGTGATGTACTTGGTTAACCCTATTTAGCCCGGGGGGGGGGGGCATTAGAAGCCCCCCCCTCGATATTTTTCGCGATAATTTTTTAACGCAAGACAATCTTGCACTGAAATTTTGTGACTTTTTTCTTTCGAGTCTTGCGCATCTTTTGAAAGAAATTTTTCGAAAATCGGACCTACCATTACAAAGTCACGTGTCCTTTTGTCTTTGCATGTCAGCCCGAAAATCATCGCTCATTTTTGTGATTTGTGTACAAAACATATGGAAATCTCATTTTTCAAATAAAGAGATCAAACATTGGTTATTTGGTCTTGTTTATAGTTTAGGTGTTTATTTTGGGGTCAAAATAGTTGAATTATAGTTGGAAATGAAATAAAACAACAAAAACAATAAAATACATAAGTTAAAAAAACAAAGAAATACATAAGAAATTATCAAAACAATAGATAACAAGGAATAACCCTGGTTTTTCAATTTTTTGTGTTGCATTATTATTGTAAACGGTCTAACAATTATATGTAGTGAAAAAGAATGCTTAAATATGAATATTGTCTGATTTATGGGCAAAAATGTGAATTGTATGACCTTATTTGCATAAATTACCATAAATATGCAAATGAGTGAATTTTTCCAAAAAATTGAAATTACCATAGTATTCTATACACTTCACTTGACATGTATGCAAATTTTCGCAGCGATCGGTCGTTTTACGGCCGAGATCATAGGGGGGGGGGGGGGCTTTAGACTATTGCATGTATTTGTTACACCTATTGAAAGAAAATTTGTTTTCATTGCAATAAAAATACAGCGATTCCTCTTACGATCAGAATTCAAACAAAGCATAAAATAAAAAGAAAACCAATAGATCAATCAAATCAGTAAACAAGTAAATAAAGAAACATAAGCAATTGTTTAAATAAATATAAATATATATATATATTGGATAAGGCGAGAAACTCAGAGTAGCAACCATGTTCCATTAGTCTGCCTTATTCAATACTTTTTTTGCTCTGCCTAGCGTTGAGCACTGCATGGAAGGATAGAGCAAAGCTAAGTATACAGTCAAACCTGTCTGTAGCGACCACCCAAGGGAAACACAAAAAGTGGTCTTTGTAGACAGGTTCCTTTAGTACATGTTTCAATGAGAAACCATTTTCAAGGGAAACAAAAAATGAGGTCTTTGTAGACAGGTGGTCACTAAAGCAGGTTTGACTGTATATATTTATATACAGTGCGTCCCAGAAAAAACGAAACCGAGAAGTATCAATGTTTTATCATAACTTAATCACAACCATAATTAATGAATGATACATATTTGGAAAGCTTAGAGTCTCCTCTTTCATGTGATGCTACTCAGATAATGCATATTTCACGCATGAGTGATTAAAAGCAATTTGAAGGAAGGAAACCAAAAATTAATTTGGCGGGCGGTATCTGAATTTCAAAGAAAAATTCACATTTCTAGAAAGTTCATTTTCTGCTCTTTCATATGATACCTCAATCAAGAAAAATGAGCCAGGAATAACAAAGTTCTGTTTGTTTAAAGTAGCCCTTACATTTTCATAATTTTAACAAACGAATCCGTTTTCACTGGGTGCCTGCCGTAGCAAAAAGCAGATTTGACAAAAGACTTAACTCCGTTTCGTTGACAATCAGCCCAGGGTTCTTGTTAATTTTTCTGATAGCAGGCTATTTATGATTTACAGGAGGCTACTAAAATTGCAAAAGAAAAATCTCTGTGCGCGTAGCGCACATCACCATGTGCGCGAAGCGCACATCACGAGCGCGAAGCGCGAAGTCCCTTGCGGCCGGGGTCCAAGCTTTAGGGTTTTAGATGCTCTCTGGTGCTATCTTAGCCTTATTTTTGAAGATATGACCACACTGTATGAGCCATAGTTTAATGATGAAGATTATGAATATTTTGGCTGAATAACTTACTTTTCATATGATATACAATATGAAATGAAAATGCTCCATTATTGTTTCTGATAAATCAATCATATTTGTGATGAATCTACAATTTTGAATTACATGATAATGATACAAGGTAGTCCTGGGCAAAAACGGTTAACTGACGTTTACAGGACCTTGTCAGTGAAGAAAATCGTTTGCGATAAAAAATTAAAAAAATTGGAACACACATAAAAAAAATATGACAAAATTGGATTGGTAAATGGTTTGCAGGTATGTGACAGCTGTCACAGGGGTCTGGGGGTGTTACGCCCCCAGCAGGGTCCAGGTGCAGTGCCTCAGTCTGGAGGGGAGTCTCCCCTGAAGGCAAGCCCCTAGCATTTCAAGATCTCCCATTCAGATTCTAGAGACCTTAGAAGGAAAAATCTTGTCAATTCAATCAGAATGTATTAAACTTTTCTCGCATATTGAAATGTAATGTGACACATGTTTAATATTCATGTACCTGAGGCTGAAACTTTTTGCAATAATTACATAGTGAATGATCATTCCATTTCTGAATCTGAGGACTGGCTAAGAAGATCCTCATCCAGACCTAGGACGACAGAGGCAGTCTCTGTCGGCTACGATTTTTTAAAATTTTTTTTTTAATGGTGCCGACAGCCGGCTACGATTGCCGTTACAGCCGGAAAAAATAGCCGGTTGCCGGCTATTAACAAGAACCCTGTC
>JAVYIG010009800.1:0-10000 GCA_035222895.1 Strongylocentrotus droebachiensis | reverse complement strand
TCAAGAAATCCTGAACTATCTACCTAATTTGTGAGACTGCAACACCAATGTAAGTGATATTTTACCATTTTGATATCTGTTAGGTGTTTAAATGTTGTTTGAGTGAATTCGAGACGTGTAAAATGTGGGAAAACATTTAAATGAGTATCGGCTTGTGTCGTGACATGTCTGCATGTAACTCCGGGAAGCTCCAACACCGGCGGCGCGCCGGTGTTGGAGCTTCCCGGAGTTAGTCTGCATGCTGCATTCATGCATTAGCGATAATAACGTGCATGAAAATTTACTTTTAACCAACCTGTGAGTGTGAATGCAATGTGATACATGCCAAACAAAAAGGCGTATGTTAACCAGACGCGTTACTGTTATTGTTGATTGTTGTATGATTGAATCCAGAATGATGTGAATTAACCCAACTTTCACCTAACAGTAACACATTAATACATGTCATGTAGCAGAAAGAGTTACTTAAAATCACTGAAAGAACTTGAATTTATTTCTGATATGGTAAAGGTCTACATGTACATTGTAACTGTAAGTTAGTCTAGTAGATCTATGACCGAGTGACTTAAAGTCTTCAGTGAAGATGGCCATGTGTTTCGGACTCCCCACACGTATCCGCACCGCTGGTATTAGATTGCGCGTGGCCATTTTGCCCACTAAATTTCACATTTCCAAACGTGAATACAGCCACACATTTGCACGGGAGTCAAAATCAGGGGGGGGGGGGGGGTTGTTTAATAGAATTATCAAATAAAAATATAATTAAATAAATAAAAAAATAAATAAAAAGGGAGAGGGGGGCTTGCTAAGTGCTAACTTAACCCTAATAGCACCTGGGGGGGGGGCCATAATGGCCCCCCCTCGAGATTGTTCGCGACCATTCCGCCGCGCAATTTTTTTTGACCGCGCTGCTCGCTGACTTTTTACTTTCAAGTCTTGCGCATCTTTTGACACCATTTTCGCGAAAATCAGGAATACCGTTATGATGCTGCACGGCCTTTTATACACGCTCGTCCAAACGAAAATGGCTCAAAAACGTGACTGCAAATTGAGTTTTCTCACCTTATTCATAAAGATATGATTATTTTCACTTTCTTTGGCTGAAATTAATTTATTATAGCACAATTATGCTTCAAAATAGTTCTATGATAAATTTTACGAAAAAAACAACAAAAACAAAGGTGGTAGCAAGGTCTGAAATACCCCGGTGCTATTAGGGTTAAGAGAGTTTTCTGAATACCACCCCTGCTGATATACACAACGAATCACCAGCATAAAGAATTTTGTTTTTGGCCTGGACATTGTCAATCTCTAGGTGTGCATCAACATACGCTACTTGTATGAGTACAGTAGACCACTGCCTTTGTTGTCGAGTGCTGCGCTGCAATTGAATTTATATGCTAGAAGGATGCTAGATGATGTTTTAACCCTAATAGCACCTGGGGGAGGGAGGGGGGGGGGGGGGCATAATGTACCAATTCATCAAAATTGAAAATTAACATGTTGAACTCAAAATGAATTCATAAAGCTTGAACATTTTTCAAAAATTCTTTTCTTGCTTGATATCTTTCTAATGTCTGTGATGTTTTTCCAGATATGGAGTGTGACCCTGAGCCACTTCGCAGAAGCCCGAGAAAGGCAGATAAGTCAAAGACTAAGGAACTTCCTCTCCCCAAATTGTCATCAACATCCATGATGGCCAGATTTGTCCCCTTAAGCCCGACGGGCCCAATCCAGAGGGGATCATCTCCATCTACAACTACATTCCCCTCTCCTTCGACTTCTCGCCAGAGCCAGCCGCCGACACCAAAAGCTAGAACCTTGGACAGTAAGTATTTACGTAGAGAATTTCACAAACAAAATATCTCTTCTCAAGAACTTAATAGTATGTTTCATAGGAGGTCAATTGATTAGATTTTGGAGTACAGCATATTTAAACTACAAACAAAATTTACTATTTTTTACCAAGATGCTACACTGATATAAGAGAGAGAGGTTGTCAATATAAATACAACATCAAAAGTAAGTTCCCCCCTAAAGAGCCCCATCAAATCTTCCAGTGGAAAAATCAAGAAAAAAAACGTAATTTTTTGTTCATGTTGTGATCATTCAGCCGTTAAGTAACGGATGTCACTAATTTTCGAGAATCTGCTTCCTAACAACCCTAGCTATATCCAATGCTTGGTTTCAACTTGAATAATTTGTTATACTCGAAGATGTGATGGGGTTCTTTAGGGGGAAACTTTCTTTTGATGTGTTTAATTTTGATTTATTTTTATCAAAAAAGCAGGGGTATATTTTTCTGCAAAATTGCTTTCAGATTCTTTCTGTATGTGTTGCATTGTCTGATGCTTTGTACAAGTATTGTCATTGCAGCTTGGTGATGTATTCCTGAAATGCGATAGTTGAAAAGCTGTCGTACATATCAGTCACACTAAAATTACATACTCTTCTTAGCTACCAAAATGACCTAATTTGTTAATGTATTTTTTTTTACTCCTTTTGTTTTCCTAGACAATTTTCAACAGCAGGTACTTCAAAAACTTTAGAAGCTGGAAGATGTCCAGGCCCAGATAGTGGAGATGCTGGCAAACCTGGTTGCCAAATCATCAGTGAGTTTACGGGCAGGTCCTGCCGACCTGCAGGAGCCCTTTGCGGAACCGCTCAAGACAGGGAGTGAATTCGACTTGCTCGAAATGAGACTCGTAGAGTCTGATTTTAAGAAGAGAATGGTAAGTTTAAAAATACTTGCATACTAATTTGGCATTATTTGATCATCCATTCAAATGACTTTGTTTTTCCTTTTTGTACAGGTTTAATTATCTAAACCTGAAATATCCTGAGTTTCTGATTTATACATGCCTTGATTACTTTATAGCCATGTTTAAAAAAAAAAGTGAAAGCCTGTGAATTTTGCAAATGATAAATTAATATTTACCGCATCAGGGTGAAGGTTTTAGCGGAGAAACATTCATAATAATGTCTGGAAATGAGACGGTTGGCTCCTATTTATGTGAGAATCTACGGCATTGTAATTGATAATGGTACTTTTAATTTCAGATCAACTACCTGAGTCTAGTCGGCGGGGGCAATATTGCCCAAACAAGTCGGCGTATCATGAAAAAGCTGGGGTCAAATAATCTTTGGTCAGATTTCAACGTGAATGGGAGGAAGGGGAAGCGTGGTCTGAAGTCAACAAGATTTGTTCCCGTCATTGTCAGTAAGTAATCAATTAGTATATGATTAGCCAATTTCAATTTTATTTTATATGTTTCTGGATTCACCCGATGAGTTACAATGATTGGTGATCAATTGGACATTGATGGTCTCTAGCAACCTTGCTGCCTTTGAAGTCGCATAATAGCATTGTTTTCTGCTTGTAAGGTAGCTGTTGAATTTGGCCTCTAAGGAGTAGTTATGTTTTATGCCCATCTGAACAAGGAATTACTTATGTGAGAGTGTGCAGATGTGTATCCATGTATTTCTTCATACAAAAATGCCCATTTTTGCAAAAAAAAAAAAAGGGGTGGGCCATAACATGGGAACCGACATACCATTTTCCCCTAATACATTTGAGAGGAGTGTAATGATATTGATTGTCCGAATTGCCGTGGAATGACCCATTTGTCATTTAAGGTGTGTAATCTGTATCGTCTTATTTTAATGTGTCATCAAAAATAATTTTAATATAATGATCCATGGCGTCTGCACTTACGTCTTTCAGGAGCCTGCATGAAGACCGACCAGGGCGCCAAAGAGATGGAGATTGAAGAAGTCGTAGGGGACTTTCTCAAGCGAACCCCATTTCTTCCAGGAGGAAAGAAATGGAAGGTAAATTCCTTTTACTTTTGTTTGTGTTTTTATTTTTTATTTTTTATTTTTTTCTCTTTATATTATGTGGATTTCTATCAAAATACAAAAATATGTTGCAAGAGAATATCAGATCAATTTACTATTTCAAAGGGCATTCAGCCTTTTTTGACCAATTTTTGTTTGGACATTAAAAAAATGTGTATTTCAAAGTTATCTTTTGATTGAATGAGTGAAAATTCTGGTGTTACGTGTATGTTCCCTTTTAAAGGGATAGACCCAATATCTGTAAAACAATATTGTACATGAAGCACATCATTAGTCCAGTTTTGCCCTTGTTGATAGGGGTGGCCGGATTCACCTCACTGCCACCCTAGCTTATCCAGACGTCAGTTTTTAGGCATTGGTCTCGAGACTTAATATTTTGTGGACAGGCAATAATATTTACTTATGTGCAGCCTCTTCAGATATAATTTTGGTTCATAATTTACATTATGCCAGTTTGTCACCAAATGAGCTTGTATAGGCGCTGTTTTTAGGGAGGGGGAACATCATGCCCCCTAGTTTTTTTATGGTTTAGTTGAAATGAACATTTAATTTATAAATAAAGGTTGTTTGCTCTGATTTGCAGAAACCTGATACCGATGGGGCTAGAGTTCCAGCTGTCGCTGCCGAAGATGTTGCCAAAGATGTTGCTGCTGTTGCAGATGCCACTGAAGACGAGGAGGAGGGTGTCATGGAGAATTAAAAAGGATAAACGCTGATGACATCTGTTCTCGATTCGCTATGTAGTTACATACTGGCTTCTGATAAAACTCATTTATAGAACAAATCTGGACCTAACTACAAAATCTTTGGTGGATCAAAAGGACAATATATTAAATGGTATTTGAGACATATACAGTTCTCATAAAGGTTTTACCGGAGGTCAATCACACCAATTATGCCAAGTTTTCTTTGTCATTTAGTTGGTACATGTTTTCAGTATGAATTAACAACATCTTTCAGGAATCAAAGAGGAAATTACAGGTTCTATAAATCACTCAAGTTACTTTTGTTGAGTGTGCTGTAACCAAAAATGCTACATATGTGCTGCCAAATTCTTAACACTAGATATATTTATAGTCTTGCCTTTTCTCTAAATAGCCAGGTAGATTTCAGTTTTCATACTTGCCAGTTATATGACATATTTTCAACTTGTATCTCATTAATGTAAATAACTATTTGTTGATTATGATGGATTTTGTTTTTCATGGAAGATGAAAGTTCTAATGCTGGCTTCTGATAAAACTCGTTTATAGCACAAATCTGGACCCGACTACAAAATCTGTGTGGGATCAAGAGGACGATATAGTAAATGGTAAAACTATACAGTTCTCGTTAAGGTTTTACCAGAGGTCAATCACACCAATTATGCCAAGTTTTCTTTGTCATTTAGTTGGTACATGTTTTCAGTACAAATTAACAACATATTTCAGGAATCAAAGAGGAAATTACGGGTTCCGTAAATCACTTGAGTTACTTTTGTTGAGTATGCTGTAACCAAAAATGCTATGCGTGTGCTGCCAAATTCATGACACTAGATATATTTATAGTCTTGCCTTTCCTATGTATAGATTGGTAAATTTAAGTTTTCATACTTGCCAGTTATATGACATATCTTCAAATTGTATCTCATTAATGTAAATAATTATGTGTTGATTGTTACTATGTTATATGATGGATTTTGTATTTCATGGAAGATGAAAGTTCTAATGCTGGCTTCTGATAAAACTCGTTTATAGCACAAATCTGGACCTGACTACAACATCTGTTGGGGATCAAAAGGACAATATAGTAAATGGTAATACTATACAGTTCTCGTTAAGGTTTTACCAGAGGTCAATCACACCAATTATGCCCAGTTTTTTTTGTCATTTAGTTGGTACATGTTTTCGGTACGAATTAACAACATCTTTTCAGGAATCAAAGAAATTACGGGTTCTATAAATCACTCAAGTTACTTTTGTTGAGTATGCTGTAACCAAAAATGCAATATGTGTGCTGCCAATTTTTTTACACTAGATATATTCATAGACTTGCCTTTTTTATTAATAGATTGGTAATATTGAGTATTCATACTTGCCACTTACTATAATGACATATCGTCATC
The DNA here is from genome assembly GCA_035222895.1 of Strongylocentrotus droebachiensis. Taxonomy (NCBI): domain Eukaryota; kingdom Metazoa; phylum Echinodermata; class Echinoidea; order Camarodonta; family Strongylocentrotidae; genus Strongylocentrotus; species Strongylocentrotus droebachiensis. Next base: position 4,038 of record JAVYIG010009800.1, on the reverse strand, counting down.
TTGTACATTTTTTTCTTGTAAATCTGTGGTTTCAAATGGACCATCCCAACCAAATTTCTGTTGGCTGTTTATAATCTTATTTAAGTCTATTTTACGCCAATTTTTCAACCGTATTTCTCTAGATTTTCTCCTTGTGATATCACTTGTCTATCACCAGCCTGAAATAGACGTCTATTGGATGTTCGTATACCACATGGTGTTATGAAAACTTTCAGTTGTGAATACTTTATCACCACGGAAACCTACAGAGAACATTGTATCTTTTTATAAGTAACCTTGAAATACATGTACTATTATTACCAAGTCTTTGAACATTTATTTATGTTTGATAATAAAATCCTGAAATCGATCAAATGTGTGACCCAGTATTTATTTCATATACCATTTGTATTTGTTGAACATTCTTAACACTTTTGCAGGACGTTCTTAAATGTTTGTTGCGCATTCTTTCAACGCCCGAGACATTTTCAGACATTCTATAAAGGTTTTCTGACGATCTCCTAAAACGTTTTATGAACGTTTTAGACGTGTTTTAAAAGGTTTTTTAAACGTTCTTAAAACGTTTGTAGACCATTTGGACGTTTAGAAAACGTTCTATAAACGTTCCAGACGTGTTTTAAAAGGTTTTTTTAAACGTTTGTAGAACATTTGGACGTTTAGAAAACGTTCCAGACGTGTTTTAAAAGGTTTTCTAGACGTTCTTAAAACGTTTGTAGAACATTTGGACGTTTAGAAAACGTTTTATAAACGTTCCAGACGTGTTTTAAAAGGTTTTCTAGACGTTCTTAAAACGTTTGTAGTGCATTTTAACGTTTTAAAAACGTTTTAAGAACGTTCCAAACGTTTTTAACAACGTCAACAATATATTTAGAACGTTTTCAAAAGGTTTTTGGACTTTTCGAATGTCTGAAAGGTTTTTAAAGGTTTTTTTTTGGTTCTTTTAACGTTTAAAACACGTTTTTAAAACGTCCAATAAAACGTTTTAAATACGTCGAAAACCTACCACATTTTGACGTCCAAAAAACGTTTTCACAAAACGTCCAAAAACCAACTTGGAACGTTTTTAGAACGTTCAGAAAACGTCCAATTGTTAGTTGGGTAGATCTACATGTAGTTTGGTCATACTCGTAAATAGAAAAGATAAAGTAATTTCAGCGTGCTTCATTCCGTCACATGCAAGTTACATGTAAGCCTGGCCTAATGTTAGGTTGCTTTCAAGATCTATCATACATGTATGTAGTATGAGTGTAGGCTAGATGAATTAGGTTTATTCCAAATCAATTTTTCACGTTGATTAAAATTGGGATCTCAAAAAAGTAAAAACAAAAAAAGAGATGATCAATGATCAGGATGATTAGAAAAGTGTAGACCTAGATCTCTAATTCTAAAATTTAGTTTAAAATAGTCTAGGGTCTATAATTAGCCTACTGTAGATAAGGCCATGTAAAATTGATTTCATGTTGATCGTCCCCGCCCGCTTCCTTTTTGGGGGCCGCCTCCTATTTTTTGTTATTTGTTATTTTTTATTTATTTATTTTTTTTATTTATTTATTTATTTATTTTAATTTTTTTTTTTTGAAAGAAAAAAAAAACATGAAAAACACTGCTAAAATGGCTCTATTTCTGATTTAAAAAAAAAAAAATTGTCGGCGGCCATCTTGAAAAAAAATAGCCTCGACTGTCGGGGAAAATGTACCGAGCGGCCATTTTGAGCGGCCATTTTGAAATATCAAATATCAAATAACATGGTACACCCTCCTCCTCTTTTTCAAAAAATCCGGACGATCAACATGTAATCAATTTTACATGGCCTAAAGTAGACAAAGACAATCTAGACTCGTCTCTAGTCTATTAAGTCTAGAGTCTAACTGAAATTTGCAATAATTCATAGAGTCAAGTCAGTCAACATCATCATCTTTATTTTTAGCTAAACGTTAATTTGAAATGAAGATATGGCGCTAGTTCAGAAGTCTATCCAAACTTTGACCCTTAACTCCGGCGTGGCTGACTAAAACATACCCAAAATGAAGTAAATATGTATCAAAATGTCCAAATAAAGGTCATGATTTAAAAGTTGATAGACTCTACGTTTGTTACCTGTTTCATGTCAGTTTTCTTATCTTTTTTGGATTATTTTTCCTGAAGACAAAGACTTATAATAAAGCACTTTCTCACAGGATTCACGGCAAACTGCAGCACAATACAATTGCATACCGTACAACGGTACAGACTACAGAGGGGTGCGTGCGGGTGCGCGCGTGTGTTCAGTTAGCGACAGTAAGCTAAGATATTACAGTCGCTAACTTAACACACACGCGCGCCCACACACACCTGTACCTGATCGGCGGGACGGTATGTAATTGTATTGTGCTTCAGTTTGCCATGAGAAAGTGCATAGATCTCGATCTACTCTAGACCTATGTCTTAGTTTTTAGGAAAAATACTCAGAAAAAGATATGAAAATTGACACGAAACAGGCAACAAACATCGATTTTAATTTTAGTTTTTGTTTGGACATTTGATAAAATTTACTTCATTTTGGGTATGTTTTAGTAGGGTATCTCCACGCCGGAGTTACAGGTCAAATTTTGGATAGACTTCTGAACTAGCGCCGAAGATCTTTAATACATGAACAAGCTGCACTCGCAATCATCAACAACAGGATTGATGCACTGCACAGCTACAGCAAATATCGCACAAATACAATCTACAGTCCCATTCGTTTCATTTGATGCTGTTACCTTATCAGATAGATTTTCAACTAACTTACCTCTGCCGGAGTATCACCAGCTGGAAAACTAGCCCAATTATCTGCCATTTAGTCGTTTGTTAAATGAAAAAGGTGCCTTTTAATCTATTCTCGACGGGAAAATGTGAAAATGATAGAGTAATCGTCAGATATTTGGCCGAGAATTTGTCCACACAAAAAGAGTAGCTACAGACTCAATATTAGGTATCCGATATATTACTTCTATTCTACAAATTAGTATACGGAAATTGGAGATAATGGGGGGGGGGGGGGGCACACTTAATCTATACATTTCATTTGATTTTCTTCTGCATTCATGTACATTCCAGGATGAAAGTCATGTCGGGGGGGGGGTGTACCCCTGTTTGACATGCTTTGCACCGCTCCTGTTTCGTAGACGTGATATAAACTCATTGCCAGAAATGGAACGCCTCCCATCCCTTCCCCGCCCCCACCCAAACCATAGGCATATATTTTGTTTCCGGTATTCCCACTTTTCCGTTGAATGGACGGACCGGGAAGGAGCGCTATTTCAATGGGTTGTTTCCCCCCCCCCCCCCCCCAAAAAAAAAAAAAAAAACTCCTTCTCACTTCAACCCTCTTCTCCATGGGTGTCGATCCCGGGGGGGGGGGGGGGGGGGGGGGGTGGGGGGGGGATATATCCCCCCCCCCCAATATTTCAGGTGGGGGTGGGGGTGGCCTGTACAATCATCCCCCCCCCCGATAATTCACCATAACAAAAATTAAAAAAATGAAGAGAAAAATTAATGATGAGAGTCCGATGAGAGTAGTTAATGGTTATTACTCGCAAGATTACCATCAATATACACATTTTGCTATCTCATTTTCATAATACTATATACGAAGTAAATAAGACAACCGTATATGAGACAAGAATAAATTGAATTTTCGCTCATACGGCTTCATCAGGAATTGATGAATTTATTCAATTTGTTCAATCAACAGCATCATAGAAATGCAGTGCGCCAAATGCAAAGACGCAGCATCAAAAGCAACGAGCTAAATGTTAAGCGCGAAGCACAAAAGTAGCAATCTGCAATGCACATCAGACAATCCTGGACAGTGTAAACATAGATGAACTCTGTGACGATTTCGTGATGAGATTGGAGACAAGGAGAAAGAGTTTCGGACATAAGTATGACTTCACTGGTTGTTATGTTGTTTCCGTTCACTTTTTTTTAAAATTTACGTCATTGTATCTTTATTTTTTATTTTTTTCACTCATTTTATGTCACAACTTATTTGTGACACAACTTATTTTCAGTGGG
>JAVYIG010009799.1:0-74757 GCA_035222895.1 Strongylocentrotus droebachiensis | reverse complement strand
ACATATTGGAAGCATATTCAATCCTACAATATTCAGTGATCGTTGTCGCGGTTGAAATCGAGTCTAAAATGAAGACATTGTAACAATTTGTAATGTTTTAAATGATATTTTATTTCCTTCCTCATAAATTCACATTTCAATAAATTATCACAATAAGTAATATAAAACAAGATCTTTGATACAAGACACTTCATGAATTACATCAATCAGTGAACAACATAGAAAATCTCAGATTATACATGATTGTACATTTTTCTTTCATATAACAGTTTATAATATACATACAAAAATAACAATATAGGATTACACTCTCTTTATGATGTAAAGCTTCCTCTCAAGATTCATATTACTTTAGCTTTAAAAAAATGTTTCATGACCAAAATCGGTCGATTTTGTATTCCCGTTTGGAAATTATATATCAGAACTGGATATTCCGAGATTTTCATGGTCGCATGCAGCTAACATTGTTTGGCCGTAGGCGCTTTTGAAATTCATCAGGAGAACCGATCAATTTTGATGTTCAATTTCTCAAAAACAGAAGTGTTTTATGGGCTAAAGTTTCTAGTGCTTATACTACATCCACAGGGGCATTGTTATATATCAAAAATTTAAAATATCACTATCCAGTCAATTTTCAAAATGTCCCCAAACTTTGCATTACCTTTAAGGCTCGTTCAGATATGACGAGGTTGTTTCATGTAATTTTTGTTGGAAACCTAACTGCGATGATATCTTGCTTTCCATGCAATGTGAGATAACTACGGTATGCTAAAAAAAACATGGCGAGATATCTTTCAACGAATGAACACCTAACTGCGATGACACCTTGAGGTCCGTACAGTGTGAGATAGCATGACATGCTAAGAAACATGGTGAGAGATCTAACAGCGTATGGACACCTAACTGCGATGACATCTTGCTGTCCATACAGTGTGAGATAGCATGATATGCTAAGAAACAAGGTGGGAGATCTTACAGCGTATGGACACCTAACTGCGATGACATCTTGCTGTCCATACAGTGTGAGATAGCATGACATGCTAAGAAACATGGTGAGAGATCTTACAACGTATGGACACCTAACTGTGATCAAAATGTAACCTATAGAGAGGATCAATATTACCAAACTCTACGTCAGCTTGCGCTTCATTTAAAGATTTATGTTATCACCTCATTAACGATTAAACAAATTGAATCAGTCGTTTTTATGTTCAGAAAATGTTCCATGATTGTGATTTTAATTTGGGTAGGTTTGCAGTATTAACAAAAGCATAATTAGTTTACAGATGTCAATAACACATGAAACAAGTATAATCTAGATGTGCCACAAATATATCCCGTGTTCGTCAACAAGTGTGTTTATACAAAGAAAAATGAACATGTTAAATGAACAGGCTAAATTTACAGCGTATACATACTTTCTTTAACTATTCTCTAAGTTAAGAAAAAAAAGAACAACAGAGGAAAATACAAAATACGAAGAACTTTAATATTTTTAAGGGCAATCCAACCCTTTGTAATAAGTTGTATAAAAAGTGTATCTCAAATTGGCGTATTGGTCATTGTGACGTAGTGACGGATAACTCTCCCGTTAAGTTGTTATTCACAAATATCATTGTATTTCTATTTTACGCCATAGCGCCTTCTCCCTTTTGAAATCTAAGTAATTTTGTAAGATGAACAAATCTTTCCGCCCCTACATCACAGAGACATGACCGATTCAGCCAATTTGAATAGACCCTATTGGCCTATAGTGATTACAACTTTTACAAATTTATAACTTTTTCATTGTTGGCGGATTTTATTCAAACTTTCACCAGTCTACTTTCCTTATTGTTTTTGTTGCTCTTCTCTAGAGTGGTTTGATATAAAGGCTAGATTTCCATTTAAAGGTACTTAACAAAACTGTGTACAAAGCAGTTCAGGGGTCAGTAGTCTGTCCCCGAAGTAGTCGCCCCATTTTCCCCATAAGAATTGACCGAACAAAGCTGTAAGACCATACGAAAAATGTGTCAAGCTGAACATTGTCTTCGGGTTTGGTCGCTCACTTTTGGTCACCGCATTTATACCCATCCCCAAACTTTTTCAGGAGGAAGTTGTAGGTACATTAATATTATCATGACACAAAAACTGAAGAAAAAATATAAGGTGGGAATTGGGTTTTCAGACCAACCACCGTGTGTGGTAACAGAATATACATTATGTCATAGTTTTAAGACTATTGTACTTTTAACTTGTAAATACATGTACTTTTCAATTGTAGTCGAATGGCAATTCAGTTGCTAAACTGCGACGATGGAATTTTTGTAATAAAACCCTTCCATATAATAATATCCGTATGATTGAATTTAATTTAGTCTAATTTAAATAAACTAAATTAAATTGAAGCGGTAATTTTTGTGAAAAGGAAAACTGCTGAATTCACATGAAATATGTAAAAGGTGAAATTACAATTATAACAACAATGCAGTTCAATGTAATATTCATACGAAGAGTAAAATAAAGACAAAATAATAATACAAATAACTTTACAGGATAACCCGTAAAGGCTGAAAAGATACAAAATAATCGCAATATAAGTTAAGAAATATAAGCAAAAAATTTAAGAAAATGCTATTGGAATAACGTACAACATAAGGAAAATAACACTAATCAGAAGTTAATCAATATCTTACGATTTTTTTAAGTTGTACCCTATGATATCATATCACTGTCTCTCAGTAAATATCTAGTAGAAACGATTACACAACGAAAGAAGTACATGCGTAGTTTATGTACAGTATTTACATACTATTTCGGGAGAGGAAAGTTCTAATAAAATTGAATAATGACAACGGTATTCAGGCAATTAAAAATCTATCGAGAGAATACACATCTTCTCATTCGGTTAGTTATCACATAATAAACAATAGAATATATGACACATTAAAGGCCCATATTAGAGTAGAGCTGGAGCAGAGAGGTATACACAACACCCATAATGGTAATAAGTTTCAGTTGGAGTACAGTGATACTTTGATGAAATGCAACTTCTCGTAACAGGCAAACGCGAGCATGTCTGGAGAGAGGGAAACCAAGTAGCACCAACTACTTTTAAGCGTCAGATTAAGAACATTGAACTCAACTCTCTCCTTCAGGTTCAGACCATCAAGGTCATAGAGCCTGATCACTACGTTACCATTTTCTTCATCAACACTCGCTACATACACCCTGTCCTGCTCATCCACGGCAGCATACATGTAGACATCGCTTGGAGCTTGTAGAGACTTACCAGCATTACCATCCCTGTCGTAGACCGTCACTACGCTTGGAGTGGAATCACATGAACTCGTGACGATCCAACCCGACCTGGTGGCAGATACCTGGTCCGTAATGTTGTGTTTTGACGGAACAGTGTATTTGAGAGTGGATCCAGTTGGGTCATAGATGAGGACTCGCTTCTCATAGCTAGTGATGAGGATCTCATCTGATGGACTTCTATTTAGTCTGTTTAGATTTAGAGAAAACAAAGTATTGCCTTTCAAGGGGATGGTTGATTTCCTGGATCCTTTGGGAGAACATAAGTGTACTTCTTGGCTAACCGTCGATATGCCTAACGACCTGTCTTGTTGAAACACCAGATCACAACACTTCATGTTACTTGGTATGTGTGCATACTGCTCCTGTTTACCAGCTGAATCAATGATATCTATACCAGTACGTGTGTGCCCATATCCGATAGCTACACTGTCCTCAGAGTATTGGGTCATACCCCACATTATTCCCCGTAGATCTACACACTGAATGACTTGTAACTTGGGATCTGGTTCTGAGATGCTCCCGAGGTCAAGACGAGTTTCATCTGCAGGCTTAAACCTCTTCTCCTGTGCTTTCTTCGTAATGGATGCCGCCGAAGTGTGATCAGTAGCCTCCTTCAGCATGGCATCCAGCTCCTCACAGAGCAAGGTATGAGCAGACAGACTGTCTGTCTCGAGACGACCCAGTCTGTCATTAGATACCAGTGATATTGAACTACAAATACTCTTGATCCTCTGTCGATCCTTGGATTTCAAGACGCTGAGGTCATCGTCGAAACTCTGCTTTACCGCATTGATATGCTCGATGAGATTTCGATGGTTTTCTTCAAGCTCTTTTGCCTTGATGCTGTAGGCTTGACCGACATCTTTCAGTAGTTTCTGCACGGCAGTGTATACTTCATGGCATTGTACTTCAACATTCTGAATGTTCTTCTCAAGTTCTGTCTTCTTAGCGGCACATCGCTGGACAAGGTCCTTCACCTAAACAAAAAAATAATAGAGAATGAAAAGAACATTTTTTGGCATGAGATGTATGCTAATAACATGGAGTTGATTTGAATATGAAATACGAATAAGGCAAGCGCCAGGATTTTCACAAAAGTAATACCCCCCCCCCCCCCCCCCCCCGACCCCCCACATAATCATTCGAGGACAGAGGAATTGAATACATTGTTGTTTTTCTGCTTTCTTTAAAAGGGATCCAGCCCTTGTAATTAGTCCATTTCTATGAAAGCAGTAATATCAGATATTACAGAATGGAGATAGGCCAAATAATAATAGTTTAATGATAATAATGATTATAATCATCATCATGATAATAATGATAACACAAGCAATATATAGATAATAAGAAGAATAATGGTACTACTAAATGGTACTACTACTTTCAAGTATGGTGATGGTGATGATGATGATGATAATTGTCATTAACATCATTACTTTTATCTAAATGATTTTCGTGTAACAAAAGAAAAAAAAACATTGCATTTCTCAAAGATTTGCAATTGAAGCATATTTAAAATTCATATTTTAATAATAACATAACATACCTGATGCAAAAGTGTTTCTATAGTATTTAGGATCATAAAGAAATCGACAGAAAGTCTACTATTACGCGAGTGAGTGAAGCGAAATTTAAAAGTGTAAATTTTTTATTAGTTATCTGATTTTGATCCAACATTTTTTGATTGGTTAGTCTGATTTTTCTGCTTTTATTAAAAGTAAGTTATTTTTTAGAGTGGACTCGCACTTTAATGGAGTCAATGTGGATTACTGAACCCATGTTAAGCCAGATCATTACATATTGCAATTCTGTATCTGTACAAAATTACTGAAATCTAATCGATATACGGAGAAATTATGTCTTGTAAAGGGGAGAAAGGGGAGGAATTATCAGCCTCATCGCCTTGACGATTCGGGAAGATAATGAGAATTCTATAATTTAGATGGTGACACTTTGTTTTTTAGAACCTCTTTTCTATGGTAAATGATGTCAATTTTTGTATTTCTCTGGCAGGGGAGGAGGGAAACAAATCTCTCTTTTGGTACTTCTAGGAGACGATTCCTATTGTATAAACAGAGGCTTACAATCTTTATATATTTTGTAAGGGAGGGTAGGTCTGAGTAACGAGCAATAACTGATAAAAGTTAGGTTTAGGAATGGTTAAACTTCGCACTTGAGAATACTTATCTGCTGATTGAGCAATAACCTTTTGCTAATTCTGTTACATATATTTTGTAATTCCTTGCGAGGCCACCCCCCCCCCACTTGTCCCCTCCGCCCCCTTCTCGCTTCTTAAGCAAATGGTACCTTAAAGTTGAATGATTTTGTCGTTTTCATGCCAAACTGAGACACACGTTGACTTTACATTCCTTGTCAGAGCAGAGAGAGGGAGACCTATTTTTGCCCAAACACGTCAGTTTGACGGATGGGAGAATCTTCTCATTTGGTTGCGGTGCCTATAGTATACATTGTAGACAGGGTTTATATACTTACAATAAATTACCTGATCAATCAATAATCGCAGGAATTTAGCGACCGCGTGAATATTTGTTTGATTTTAGGATGCTCGAAAAATACTTTTCAGAGCAATTGAAAGCTTATTTTGATGCAGGGAATTCGATATAATTTTCCTTTATTTTTCCTTGCATGCGAGGGGGGTACCTTCCCTCGTCTGAATTGTATGAGTAAACTTGTCAGGCCTTTATAGCCTTGGTAAAATAAACCTACTTACCTTCATTCAATTTCCCCCCACTTGAATAATGCAGAGACATCAACGCCCTCTGCCCTACCCCTCCGACTTCCAGCGCCTAATGGTACCTTCCCTTATCTGAATCGTATGAGTAAACTTGTGTCAGGCCTTATAGTTTTTGTCAAATGAACCCACTTACCTTAAGACGTAACTGCTGCTCGAAGTCAGCCTGATTCTTGATGTTGTGATCTTGATGACCGACGATCACGCACTTGAGACAGACATGGACCTTACAATCCTCACAAAACATGTCTTTGTTCTCTTGTTTGTGGATGGAGCACTTCTCGGATAGATGACCAATACTGACCTTCCCGTCGATGATATCCTGTATGGATACAATCTCATGACCTTCAAAGACTGATGTCATTAGCTCATGACTGCAGTCGCAATTAGTGCACAAGTAATTATTACACGTTCTACAGAATGATACAGCATCTGATTCTTGATGAAACTTAGAAGCAGTGCATTGTGGACGCATCTCAAGGACAGCATTCATCCCTCCACACTCGGTGTGGTAATTGTCTACAAGTCCGTTGACAGTCTCATTGGTGAGGAAATCATCGACACGGTTTACAGACAACTTGGTGATCTTCCTGCAGAGAGGACAGATCATGTGATCGAGATCCTGGTGGGAAAGGTCGTAGTTCTTGAGACATTTCCGACAGAAGGTGTGTCCGCATGAAGTCAGGATGGTTGCCTCGTCGAAGATATCAAGACATAGTGGACATGTAAGGTTCTCTAAAGAGCTTGGAGCTTTCTCTTTCTCAGTCTGCTGAGCCATTGGTACAAAATATCGGATTTCTGACTTATTACAAACACGAGCTCATTCTACGCATATATCCAATGTCCAACTTGAACTAGAAGCCAACAGTTAGCTGCTGCAAGCACAAACTACATTGCATATGTAATGCAGTGACGTAGTAGATTATAGTAGTAGATTGCGTAACTGCATGCATGCAGTTCTGTACCAAGTTCTCACGCTGATTACAAATATGTGACGAAAGAGGAGCGAATTACTTAGATTGAAAATACTGAGTCTCTATTCAAGTGTATACATCAATACAAATGTAACTACAATGCATAAACTAACAGTAGATCGTCTGTTAATATAATGCAATTTGTGCATCCTAGATCTATGAATAGAAGTGGTTTTCCCACAGAGAGTGGGCGCGCAGCCGATGTTAAGCACCTTTGAACTTATTTCCTAATTCACAAACTTAAACGGAAATACATCGTTTCCTTTTGATCTTACGACCTCTGCTATACTATACAAACATAACAATGACACATTATAATTACCTTGGGGAGCACCGAACTTCAGCTACGAACACGAGACCGCGCGCGATACAGGCAGAAGATCAGTAAGACATCATGAAACGATTTCAAGATGGAAAACAATTGTCCTGTATAAGGAAGAAGCAACACGTCTTCCTTACGACAAATTAGATGTCATCTTTAACAGAGAAAAGTGTGTCTCCTAAAAATATAAAAAGGGCATATGAATGAAATGGCCTACCAAACCGACACAACAAAGAACGTCACCATATCTTTATATTCGATCATTTTCAATATATTCAAGGTAGAACCAAACAAGATATAACATTATATAAAAAACTAAAAACTAAAGCGGCCATGTAGCTCGAAGCGATAACGGTCAGTGGCTAAACTATTAACTTTGTACGTTCATGTAATGTACATGCGTACACACTATGAAAAAGAAAGAGGACAAATATACAGTTCCTCATTCTACCCTCAACAATTGCTGTGGTAGACAAAGGAACATCCCTTCACTGCTTTTATGTAAAAATGTGTAGAACAGGTGAATATGCATGTGACACCTGTTCTACACATGTTTACATAATAGCAGTGAAGGATGTTCCTTTGTCCACCACAGCAATTGTTGAGGGTAGAATGAGGAACTGTATATTTTCTCCTCTTTCTTTTTCCGTCATGTTCATAGTGACACAACCTAATCTTCATTTGTATAGGAATACAAAGCATCTTGTAACATACAATAGGGAATTACATTATATCATAACTTAATCACAATTATAATTAATAAATGACACATATTTGTAAAGCTTTCATTGTATACAAGTCATATAATGCATATTTCACGCGTGAGTGATTAACAGCAATTTGAATGAAGGAAACCAAAAAGTCATTTGGTTGCGGTATCTGAATTTCGAACAAAATCATATTTCTAGAAAGTTCATTTTCTGCTCTTTCATATGACACCTCAATCAGGAAAAATGAGCAAGGAATAACGAAGTTCTGTTTGTTTAAATTGATGCTTGCATTTCCATAATTTGATTTTAAAAGTTCGTTTTCACTGGCTGCCTGCCGTAGCAACAAGCAGTATTGACAATAGACCTAACTCCGTTTCATTGACAATCAGCCATGCATGGAGTCTTTCACGTGTACTGGTATTTAAAATGTGTTTAGCTGTATTTTACTTGAATGGCAATCAGCCTAATTGAGAAGTGCAATATCCATTTTTTATGAATTAAGTTACGATCGGAATATGTTAAGGAAGAATTAGATACCACAATTGGTTTGTATGTTGGTTAATTAATAGGAGCTCAATTGCTCATTTGTATTGTCTGTAGAGCCAGTAATTAATCAATGATGCCACGAGATCAAACCGACTCTACACCGATCTGTTTTTTGACATTCGGCGTAAAGTGTTTTTATTGTATGAGGTGAGGTGTCAGTCTTGTGTTGCTCTCGTCCGTGCGACTGAGATGTTACATAGTTATGAGTTATGTAGTGTAGTATCATATCTTTTTAAATGTATTAGGCCTACTCGTTTATTTTTTTTAACAGATAAAGCAATACTAATTTCCATTTAAAGTCATATACAGCTTAACTGCAAAAACAGGATATTAGTATGTACATTTGTTTTTATCAATGCTTGAATGTTACTTAATTGACCTGTCTATATTGGTAAAACGTAGTTTTTTCTTCATGTGTAGCATATTTATATCGGAAGAAGGTGGGTATGAGGGAGAGAGAGAGAGAGGGGGAGAGAGAGAGAGAAGGAGAGAGGGAGAGAGAGAGAGAAGAGGAAAGGAATTACAATAGTCAATGATCGAGACGATGAGTGATAATTCGCAAGAAAGACAAAAGAAAAGAGCATGCAAGAAAAGAAAAATGGAAAAGTAACAGACAGAATCAATCTAACTCTGAGAATGACTAGAGAAATAGAGAGGAGGAAGAGATCATCTGAAAAACATGTTCTTCGATGTCACGGCGTATGGACACCTAACTGCGATGATATCTTGCTGTTCATACAGTGTGAGATAGCATGACATGTTAAGAAACATGGTGAGAGATCTTAAAGCGTATGGACACCTAACTAAGATGACATCTTGATGTCCGTACAGAGTGAGAGAGCTTAACATGATAGGAAACATGGTGAGAGATCTTACAGTGTATGGACACCTAACTGCGATGACATCTTGCTTTCCATACAATGTGAGATAGCATAACATGCTAAGAAACATGGTGAGAGATCTTACAGCCTATGAACACCTTACTGAGATGACATCTTGCTGTCCATACAGCGTGAGATAGCATAACATGCTAAGTAACATGGTGAGAGATCTTACAGCGAATGAACACCTTACTGAGATGACATCTTGCTGTCCATACAGTGTGAGAAAGCATAACATGCTAAGAAACATGGCGAGAAATCTTAAAGCGTATGGACACCTAACTGAGATATCTTGCTGTCCATACAGTGTGAGAAAGCATAACATGCTAAGAAACACGGCGAGAGATCTTACAGCGTATGGACACCTAACTAAGATGACATGTTGCTGTCCATACAGTGTGAGATAGCATGACATGCTAAGAAACATGGTGAGAGATCTTACAGCGTATGGACACCTAACTAAGATGACATGTTGCTGTCCATACAGTGTGAGATAGCATGACATACTAATACACATGGAAAGAGATCAAACAGCGTATGGACACCTAACTAAGATGACATCTTGCTGTCCATACAGTGTGAGAAAGCATGACATGCAAAGAAACATGGTGGGAGATTTTACAGCGTATGGACACCTATCTAAGATGACATCTTGCTGTCCATACAGTGTGATAAAGCATGACATGCTAAGAAACATGGTGGGAGATTTTACAGCTTATGGACACCTAACTAAGATGACATCTTGCTGTCCATACGGTGTGAGATAGCATGAAATGCTAAGAAACATGAGGAGAGATCTTACAGCGTATGGACACTATTGCCAAATTCTACGTCAGCTTGCGCTTCATTTAATGATTTCTTTTATCACCTCATTAACGATTAAACAAATTAAATCAGTCATTTTTATGCTCAGAAATTCTTTCATTCTTGTGATTTTATTTTGGAAAGGCTTGCAGTAATAACAAAAGAATACTAAGTTTACGGATGTCAACATAACATGAGACAAGTATAATCTAGATCTGCCACAAAAATATAAAATGAACATGTTGTGATATGTCAGGGGCGGATCTAGGAATTTCTTACCGAGGGGGCAATGGGCGTAAATCCTTACGTAATACCTATTGTTCAGGGGGATGAATGAAAAGATCACCCCCCCCCCCCCGAACAACAGGTATCAATTGCAGATTTACGCCCATGGAGGGGGCACAAAATGGCATGGGGTGAAATCAGTATATATATATATTTTTTGGTCCGCCAAAAAATCGCAGCGACTCAGCCAGCCGCTGAATAACCGTGGGAGTGTGGGGGGGGGGGGGGGGGGGGGGGGAGGTTGTCCCGAAGTTTGAAAATTTGTTCGATCGACATTTCGTATCGTTGGGGGGGGGGTAAGGCCACTTTGTTTAGTTCGCCCATTAGCATTATTATTATTATTTTTTTTTTTTTATTAAAATCAAAAGAAAAATGAAGAAAAGGGGGGGGGGGATTTCTCCAAAACACACATATTAACAAAAATGAAGGGGGGGGGGTAACCCCCCTCCCCCTTGCGTAGGCGTCTGCGGATAACTCTCCCGTTAAGTTGTTAAGTACAAAATATCATTGTATTTCTATTTTACGCCATATAGCGCCTTCTCCTTTTTGAAATTTTAGTAATTTTGTTAGATAAAAAAAATCTGTCCGTCCCGACATCACAATGACATGACCGATTCAATCAATTTGAATAGACCCTATAGTGATTACAACTTTTACAAATTCATAACTTCTTCATTTTTGACGGATTTTATTCAAACTTTCACCAGTCTACTTTCCTCATTTTTTGTTGTTGCTTTTCTCTAGAGTGGTTTGATATCAAGGCTGTATTTCCATTTAAAACTGTGTACAAAGCAGTACAGGGGGTCAGTAGTCTGTCCCCGAAATAGTCGCCCCATTTTCCCCATAAGAATTGACCGAACAAAGCTTATTAGACCATACGAAAAATTTGTCAAGCTGAACATTGTCCTCGTGTTTGGTCGGTCACTTTTGGTCACCGCATCTACACCATGCACCAAACTTTGTCAGGAGGAAGTTGTAGGTACATGAATATTATCATGACACAAAAACTGAAGAAAATATATAAGGTGGGGATTGGTTTTCAGACCAACCATCGTGTGTGGTTTAATATCAGAATATACATTATGTCATAGTTTTAAGACTATTGTACTTTTAACTTGTAATTACATGTACTTTTCAATTGTAGTCGAATGGCAATTCAGTTGCTAAACTGCGACGATGGAATTTTTGTAATAAAACCCTTCCATATAATAATATCCTTATGATTGAATTCAACTTAGTCTAATTTAAATAAACTTAATTGAATTGAAGCGGTAATTTTTGTGAAAAGGAAAACTGCTGAATTCACATGAAATATGTAAAAGGTAAAATTACCAATTATAACAACAATGCAGTTCAATGTTATATCCATACGAAGAGTAAAATAAAGACAACATAATAATACCAATAACTTTACAGGGTAACCCGTAAAGGCTGAAAAGATACAACATAATCGCAATATAAGTTAAGAAATATAAGCAAAACATTAAAGAAAATGTTTTTGGAATTATAACGTACAACATAAGGAAAATAACACTAATCAGAAGTTAATCAATATCTCACGATTTTTTTAAGTTGTACACTATGATATCATATCATTTTCTTTCAGTTAATATCTAGGAGATGCGATTACACAATGGAAGAAGTAGATGCATAGTTTATGTACAGTATTTACATACTATTTCGAGAGAGGAAAGTTATAATAAAATTGAATAATGACAACGGTATTCAGGCAATTAAAAATCTATCGAGAGAACACACATCTTCTCATTCGGTTAGTTATCACATAATAAACAATACAATATGACACATCATAGGCCCATATTAGTGTAGAGCTGGAGCAGAGAGGTATACACAACACCAAGCATGGTGATAAAGAGTGTGAGATGGATCACAGTGTAACTTTGATAAAATACAACTTATCGTAACAAGCAAACGCGAGCGTGTCTGGGGAGAGGGAAACCAAGTAACACCAACCACTTTTACGCGTCAGATTAAGAACATTGAACTCAACTCTCTCCTTCAGGTTTAGACCATCGAGGTCATAGAGCCTGATCACTACGTCACCATTCCTACAATCAACACTCGCTACATACACCCTGTCCTGCTCATCCACGGCAGCATACAGGTGGACACCGCTTGGAGCTTGTAGAGAATTACCAGCATTCCCATCCCTGGCATAGACCGTCACCACGCTTGGATTGGTGGAATTACATGAACTCGTGACGATCAAACCCGACCTGGTGGTAGATACCTGCCTCGTAATGTTGTGTTTTGTTGGAACAGTGTGTTTGAGAGTGGATCCAGTCGAGTCATAGATATAGATTTGCTTCCCAAAGTTAGCGATGAGAATTTCATTTGATGGACTTCTGTTTAGTCTGATATATTCAGTGCTTTTCACGTTGATGGTCGATTTCCTGGATCCATTGGGAGAATATAGGTGTGCTTCTTTGCTACCCGTCGATATCCATAACGACCTGTCTTGTTGAAACACAAGATCACAACACTTCATGTTTCCTGGTATGTTTGCATACTGCTCCTGTTTACCAGCTGAATCAATGATATCTATATCATATGCATCCCAATATCCGACGGCCACACTATCATCAGAGTACTGGGTCATACCCCACATATTTCCCCGTAGACCTACACACTGAATGACTTGCAAATTGGGATCTGGTTCTGAGATGCTCCCGAGGTCAAGACGAGTATCCTCTGCAGGCTTGAACCTCTTCTCCTGTGCTTTCTTCGTAATGACTGCCGCAGAAGTGTGATCAGTAGACTCCTTCAACATAGCATCGAGCTCCTCACAGAGCAAGGTATGAGCAGACAGACTGTCTGTCTCAAGACGACCCAGTCTGTCATGAGATACCAGTGATATTGAACTACAAATGCCCTTGATCCTCTGTCGATCCTTGGATTTCAAGACGCTGAGGTCGTTATCGAAACTACGCTTTACGGCATTGATTTGCTCGATGAGATTTTGATGATTTTCTTCAAGCTCTTTGACCTTGATGCTGTAGGCTTGACTGATATCGTCCAGTATTTTCTGCACGGCAGTGTATACTTCATGGCGTTGTACTTCAACATTCTGAATGTTCTTCTCCAGTTCTGTCTTCTTAGCGGCACATCGCTGGACAAGGTCGTTCACCTAAACAAAACAAAACGATAGAGAAGTGAAAAGAATACTTTCTAGTAGGGGGCAGCAATCCGGGGGGGGGTGGCGGGGGGACATGTCCCCCTCAATTTTGTTAAGAGTGGATCGTCCCCCCCACCCAGAAAATTTGAAAAAGTGCAAAAAAGAAAATGTATAGCAAATACTGTCTAAAGACCGCAAAACACTTTTAGACTCTGGATGACTTAAGAGTGCAGTGTTTAGAATAATATAAATGCAAAAATTTTCTCGCTCGGTCCCTACGCTCCCTTGCATAATATCCTTCAAAATGTACAAGTAAATATTGTAAAAAATCTGTATTCCGTTACTTGCGTACTGATGGGGGGGGGGGGGTCCTTGGTGTATGTTGCTCCCCCAAATAACAAATTACAAAAAAAACGTTGTTTATTTCTCATTCGATACCAGTGATTTACAAATGTTGCTGAAATGTCATGATTTTCCGTGATTTTTCCATGATTTTTTGTAAATTATCCTCTCTTTTTTTGTTCTCTCTTTTTCTTTTTTTTTTCTTTTTTTTTTTGGGGGGGGGGGTGTTTGTTAAACATATTGCCAAATTTACAATCAGGCAAAAAATGTGCTTATTTTAGAAGCGTACATGACAAAGTATCTTAAAGAGAAATAGATTGAAAGAAAGAAAGAATAGTGACCTGCCAGTGTGACTGGTATCAAAAATGCTCGTCTAACAGTAATTTAATGCCTAAAATCCGTGAGCTTTTGGGGGCTCTACCCCCTGAATCCTACGTCAATTAGTGTCCTGCCAGTATCGCAAACAAGGTATCAAAATATGTTCATCTGACCGTAATTAAACGCCCCCAAAAACCCAGCTTCCGGGGGCTCTGCTCCCTGGCTCCCACCAGGGGCCTTAAAGCGGGCCCCTGGATTCTCATCTGACCGTTATTTATTGCCTAAAACCCCTGAGCTTTTTGGGGCTCTTCACCCTGTACCCCATGTCGATTGGTGACCTGTCAGTTTTACAAATAAGGTGTCAAATATGCTCATATGGCCGTAATAAAATGCCTAAAACCCTGAGCTTTACATAATACACAATAAACACTGTATCTTTTTTCGAATGAACCCACTTCACCTTAAGACGTAACTGCTGCTCGAAGTCAGCCTGATTCTTGATGTTGTGATGTTGATGACCGACGATCACGCACTTGAGACAGACATGGACCTTACAATCCTCACAAAACATATCTTTGTTCTCTTGTTTGTGGATGGAGCACGTCTCGGATAGATGGCCAATGCTGACTTTCCCGTCGATGATATCCTGTATGGATAAAATCTCATGACCTTCAAAGTGTGACGTCAGCTGAGCATGGCTGCAGTCGCAATTAGTGCACATATAGTAATTACACGTTTTACAAAATGAAACAGCATCTTGATGAAACTTGCATGCAGTGCATTTTGGACGCATCTCAAGGACAGCGTTTATCCCTCCACACTCGGCGTGGTAATTATCTACAAGTCCGTTGACAGTCACATTCGTGAGGAAACCATCGACACGGTTCGCAGACAACTTGGTGATCTTCCTGCAAAGAGGACAAATCATGTGATTTACATCCTGGTGGGAAAGATCATAGTTTTTGAGACATTTCCGACAGAAGGTGTGTCCGCATGAAGTCAGGATGGTTGCCTCGTCGAAGATATCAAGACATAGTGGACACGTCAGGTTCTCTAAAGAGCTTGGAACTTTCTCTTTCTCAGTCTGCTCAGCCATGGTACAAATATCGGATTTCTGGTTCATCACAAACACGAGCTTATTCTTTGCATATATCCACGTCCAATAAAACTTAAATTTGTGATCAGCTGATGTGTACTATAGAAGCCTACAGTTAGTTTATGCAAGCACAAACTATATGCAGTCAATTAGTACCCCTAGTAGCAGTAGTATAAGATTGTATAGTAATAGTAGATTGCGTCCTAACTGCATGCAGCTCTGTACCAAGTTCTCACGCTGATTACAAAAATGTGTCGAAAGAGGTTCGATTAACTTTGATAGAAAAAACTGAGTCTCTATTCAAGTGTATATATCAATGCACATGTTATGACAGTGCTAAACTAACAGAAGATCGTCTGTGAATATGATTCAGTTTGTACATCCTAGATCTATGAATAGAAGTGGGATTTCCCACAGAGAGCGCGTGCGCAGCCGACACTAAACACCTTTGAAGGGCGACTTATTTAGGTTTTCAGCTGTGGATACATTATGTTGGAGATCCACTCTAGTAGAATCCTAAAGTAATGGAGCAAGACATTTCATGTTCCTTTTTTACTATGATTTGAAAGGTAAAAGACGCTAACCACACTTTAATTTCACCTCTTCTTTGTACTATTCTTCCCTTATCTCTTTCCATTTCTCTCATTCTCTTCCCTTTTCTCTGTCAAACATTTCTCTAAAAATGTTTGCGTATGGAATGCGACGACGCTACACTTATTACAATGCAATATTCGCCTGAATTTTTTTTGAATGATTTAGGTTTATAACCGAAATGGTACTGAGCATGTCTGTCTCAAGAGCTGATGATGTGAGAAATGATATCAAACAAAGCAGGTATGCCATATTGCACGGAAATATGGTTCATTTGTAATAATAATATATAAGGTAATCATAAGAGTTCTGTTTGTGATACTGGATTTTGGGAAAAACTTTCGAAAAGTTTTTCTTTTCATTATTTTGGACTAGCAAAATAGCAAAATCAAGTCTGAAACATTGCTAGAATCATTGCACTTATTTTAGACAGGATTGATATCAGTGTGTTATCATTAAATTATTCAAAAAGCTCATAAATAAGCCCTCACAATTTTGCCCAAACATTTACTCTTATATTGTACACGATCAACATTTCCCGAAATAAAATTAACAAAAGGAACATTATAACCCTGAATGTCAAAAAATAGATCAGTGTGGAGTCGATTTGAGCAAGTCTCGTGGCACTATTTATTTTGTACGTTATGTGGTCAGTCTTTTGTTGCTCTGGTCCTTGCGAAGATATTACATGTTCATGAGTAATGTAGTATTTAGTATGAGTATTGTATCTTTGCGAATATATTTCTTATTTATTTATTGATGTATTATTTTTTTTTTTTTTTTACAGATAAAGCAATACTAATTTCCATTCAAAGCCATCTACAGTTTAACTGCAAAACAGGATATTAGTATGATCATTTGTTTGATCAATGTTTGAATGTTACTTAATTAACCTGTCCTTATAATATCTACCGTTAAAGTTTTTGTTGTCATGCGTAGCATATTTATTTTGAAAGAAGGTGGGTATTCGACAGAGAGAGAGAGAGAGAGAGAGCAAGAGAGGAGGAGGAAAGGAACAGTAGTCAATGATCGAGAAAAAGATATGATAATTCGCAAGAAGGACAAAGGGGGAGAAAGGGAAAAGTAAAAGACAGAATTTATCTTATTCTGAGAGCGAATAGAGAAAGATAGAGAGAGGAGAAAGAGATAATCTGAAAGAAAATGGGCTTTGATGTATGTACTGTATATAGCAACCAACATAGAAAAAAGGAGAAAGATTTACATTTGTTCGCAGTCTACCGTGTATTTTTTTTCATTTTTGTTAATCGTTCGTTTCGTAGCGTCTTAGAGATGATACAACGTTTTGGTATGGGGTCATGAATTTGGTTTAAATAAACATATTGGAAGCATATTCAATCCTACAATATTCAGTGATCGTTGTCGCGGTTGAAATCGAGTCTAAAATGAAGACATTGTAACAATTTGTAATGTTTTAAATGATATTTTATTTCCTTCCTCATAAATTCACATTTCAATAAATTATCACAATAAGTAATATAAAACAAGATCTTTGATACAAGACACTTCATGAATTACATCAATCAGTGAACAACATAGAAAATCTCAGATTATACATGATTGTACATTTTTCTTTCATATAACAGTTTATAATATACATACAAAAATAACAATATAGGATTACACTCTCTTTATGATGTAAAGCTTCCTCTCAAGATTCATATTACTTTAGCTTTAAAAAAATGTTTCATGACCCAAATCGGTCGATTTTGTATTCCCGTTTGGAAATTATATATCAGAACTGGATATTCCGAGATTTTCATGGTCGCATGCAGCTAACATTGTTTGGCCGTAGGCGCTTTTGAAATTCATCAGGAGAACCGATCAATTTTGATGTTCAATTTCTCAAAAACAGAAGTGTTTTATGGGCTAAAGTTTCTAGTGCTTATACTACATCCACAGGGGCATTGTTATATATCAAAAATTTAAAATATCACTATCCAGTCAATTTTCAAAATGTCCCCAAACTTTGCATTACCTTTAAGGCTCGTTCAGATATGACGAGGTTGTTTCATGTAATTTTTGTTGGAAACCTAACTGCGATGATATCTTGCTTTCCATGCAATGTGAGATAACTACGGTATGCTAAAAAAAACATGGCGAGATATCTTTCAACGAATGAACACCTAACTGCGATGACACCTTGAGGTCCGTACAGTGTGAGATAGCATGACATGCTAAGAAACATGGTGAGAGATCTAACAGCGTATGGACACCTAACTGCGATGACATCTTGCTGTCCATACAGTGTGAGATAGCATGATATGCTAAGAAACAAGGTGGGAGATCTTACAGCGTATGGACACCTAACTGCGATGACATCTTGCTGTCCATACAGTGTGAGATAGCATGACATGCTAAGAAACATGGTGAGAGATCTTACAACGTATGGACACCTAACTGTGATCAAAATGTAACCTATAGAGAGGATCAATATTACCAAACTCTACGTCAGCTTGCGCTTCATTTAAAGATTTATGTTATCACCTCATTAACGATTAAACAAATTGAATCAGTCGTTTTTATGTTCAGAAAATGTTCCATGATTGTGATTTTAATTTGGGTAGGTTTGCAGTATTAACAAAAGCATAATTAGTTTACAGATGTCAATAACACATGAAACAAGTATAATCTAGATGTGCCACAAATATATCCCGTGTTCGTCAACAAGTGTGTTTATACAAAGAAAAATGAACATGTTAAATGAACAGGCTAAATTTACAGCGTATACATACTTTCTTTAACTATTCTCTAAGTTAAGAAAAAAAAGAACAACAGAGGAAAATACAAAATACGAAGAACTTTAATATTTTTAAGGGCAATCCAACCCTTTGTAATAAGTTGTATAAAAAGTGTATCTCAAATTGGCGTATTGGTCATTGTGACGTAGTGACGGATAACTCTCCCGTTAAGTTGTTATTCACAAAATATCATTGTATTTCTATTTTACGCCATAGCGCCTTCTCCCTTTTGAAATCTAAGTAATTTTGTAAGATGAACAAATCTTTCCGCCCCTACATCACAGAGACATGACCGATTCAGCCAATTTGAATAGACCCTATTGGCCTATAGTGATTACAACTTTTACAAATTTATAACTTTTTCATTGTTGGCGGATTTTATTCAAACTTTCACCAGTCTACTTTCCTTATTGTTTTTGTTGCTCTTCTCTAGAGTGGTTTGATATAAAGGCTAGATTTCCATTTAAAGGTACTTAACAAAACTGTGTACAAAGCAGTTCAGGGGTCAGTAGTCTGTCCCCGAAGTAGTCGCCCCATTTTCCCCATAAGAATTGACCGAACAAAGCTGTAAGACCATACGAAAAATGTGTCAAGCTGAACATTGTCTTCGGGTTTGGTCGCTCACTTTTGGTCACCGCATTTATACCCATCCCCAAACTTTTTCAGGAGGAAGTTGTAGGTACATTAATATTATCATGACACAAAAACTGAAGAAAAAAATATAAGGTGGGAATTGGGTTTTCAGACCAACCACCGTGTGTGGTAACAGAATATACATTATGTCATAGTTTTAAGACTATTGTACTTTTAACTTGTAAATACATGTACTTT
This sequence comes from Strongylocentrotus droebachiensis, assembly GCA_035222895.1. Classification (NCBI taxonomy): domain Eukaryota; kingdom Metazoa; phylum Echinodermata; class Echinoidea; order Camarodonta; family Strongylocentrotidae; genus Strongylocentrotus; species Strongylocentrotus droebachiensis. The sequence goes on along the minus strand of JAVYIG010009799.1, from coordinate 55,110 downwards.
TCAATTGTAGTCGAATGGCAATTCAGTTGCTAAACTGCGACGATGGAATTTTTGTAATAAAACCCTTCCATATAATAATATCCGTATGATTGAATTTAATTTAGTCTAATTTAAATAAACTAAATTAAATTGAAGCGGTAATTTTTGTGAAAAGGAAAACTGCTGAATTCACATGAAATATGTAAAAGGTGAAATTACCAATTATAACAACAATGCAGTTCAATGTAATATTCATACGAAGAGTAAAATAAAGACAAAATAATAATACAAATAACTTTACAGGATAACCCGTAAAGGCTGAAAAGATACAAAATAATCGCAATATAAGTTAAGAAATATAAGCAAAAAATTTAAGAAAATGCTATTGGAATAACGTACAACATAAGGAAAATAACACTAATCAGAAGTTAATCAATATCTTACGATTTTTTTAAGTTGTACCCTATGATATCATATCACTGTCTCTCAGTAAATATCTAGTAGAAACGATTACACAACGAAAGAAGTACATGCGTAGTTTATGTACAGTATTTACATACTATTTCGGGAGAGGAAAGTTCTAATAAAATTGAATAATGACAACGGTATTCAGGCAATTAAAAATCTATCGAGAGAATACACATCTTCTCATTCGGTTAGTTATCACATAATAAACAATAGAATATATGACACATTAAAGGCCCATATTAGAGTAGAGCTGGAGCAGAGAGGTATACACAACACCCATAATGGTAATAAGTTTCAGTTGGAGTACAGTGATACTTTGATGAAATGCAACTTCTCGTAACAGGCAAACGCGAGCATGTCTGGAGAGAGGGAAACCAAGTAGCACCAACTACTTTTAAGCGTCAGATTAAGAACATTGAACTCAACTCTCTCCTTCAGGTTCAGACCATCAAGGTCATAGAGCCTGATCACTACGTTACCATTTTCTTCATCAACACTCGCTACATACACCCTGTCCTGCTCATCCACGGCAGCATACATGTAGACATCGCTTGGAGCTTGTAGAGACTTACCAGCATTACCATCCCTGTCGTAGACCGTCACTACGCTTGGAGTGGAATCACATGAACTCGTGACGATCCAACCCGACCTGGTGGCAGATACCTGGTCCGTAATGTTGTGTTTTGACGGAACAGTGTATTTGAGAGTGGATCCAGTTGGGTCATAGATGAGGACTCGCTTCTCATAGCTAGTGATGAGGATCTCATCTGATGGACTTCTATTTAGTCTGTTTAGATTTAGAGAAAACAAAGTATTGCCTTTCAAGGGGATGGTTGATTTCCTGGATCCTTTGGGAGAACATAAGTGTACTTCTTGGCTAACCGTCGATATGCCTAACGACCTGTCTTGTTGAAACACCAGATCACAACACTTCATGTTACTTGGTATGTGTGCATACTGCTCCTGTTTACCAGCTGAATCAATGATATCTATACCAGTACGTGTGTGCCCATATCCGATAGCTACACTGTCCTCAGAGTATTGGGTCATACCCCACATTATTCCCCGTAGATCTACACACTGAATGACTTGTAACTTGGGATCTGGTTCTGAGATGCTCCCGAGGTCAAGACGAGTTTCATCTGCAGGCTTAAACCTCTTCTCCTGTGCTTTCTTCGTAATGGATGCCGCCGAAGTGTGATCAGTAGCCTCCTTCAGCATGGCATCCAGCTCCTCACAGAGCAAGGTATGAGCAGACAGACTGTCTGTCTCGAGACGACCCAGTCTGTCATTAGATACCAGTGATATTGAACTACAAATACTCTTGATCCTCTGTCGATCCTTGGATTTCAAGACGCTGAGGTCATCGTCGAAACTCTGCTTTACCGCATTGATATGCTCGATGAGATTTCGATGGTTTTCTTCAAGCTCTTTTGCCTTGATGCTGTAGGCTTGACCGACATCTTTCAGTAGTTTCTGCACGGCAGTGTATACTTCATGGCATTGTACTTCAACATTCTGAATGTTCTTCTCAAGTTCTGTCTTCTTAGCGGCACATCGCTGGACAAGGTCCTTCACCTAAACAAAAAAAATAATAGAGAATGAAAAGAACATTTTTTGGCATGAGATGTATGCTAATAACATGGAGTTGATTTGAATATGAAATACGAATAAGGCAAGCGCCAGGATTTTCACAAAAGTAATACCCCCCCCCCCCCCCCGACCCCCACATAATCATTCGAGGACAGAGGAATTGAATACATTGTTGTTTTTCTGCTTTCTTTAAAAGGGATCCAGCCCTTGTAATTAGTCCATTTCTATGAAAGCAGTAATATCAGATATTACAGAATGGAGATAGGCCAAATAATAATAGTTTAATGATAATAATGATTATAATCATCATCATGATAATAATGATAACACAAGCAATATATAGATAATAAGAAGAATAATGGTACTACTAAATGGTACTACTACTTTCAAGTATGGTGATGGTGATGATGATGATGATAATTGTCATTAACATCATTACTTTTATCTAAATGATTTTCGTGTAACAAAAGAAAAAAAAACATTGCATTTCTCAAAGATTTGCAATTGAAGCATATTTAAAATTCATATTTTAATAATAACATAACATACCTGATGCAAAAGTGTTTCTATAGTATTTAGGATCATAAAGAAATCGACAGAAAGTCTACTATTACGCGAGTGAGTGAAGCGAAATTTAAAAGTGTAAATTTTTTATTAGTTATCTGATTTTGATCCAACATTTTTTGATTGGTTAGTCTGATTTTTCTGCTTTTATTAAAAGTAAGTTATTTTTTAGAGTGGACTCGCACTTTAATGGAGTCAATGTGGATTACTGAACCCATGTTAAGCCAGATCATTACATATTGCAATTCTGTATCTGTACAAAATTACTGAAATCTAATCGATATACGGAGAAATTATGTCTTGTAAAGGGGAGAAAGGGGAGGAATTATCAGCCTCATCGCCTTGACGATTCGGGAAGATAATGAGAATTCTATAATTTAGATGGTGACACTTTGTTTTTTAGAACCTCTTTTCTATGGTAAATGATGTCAATTTTTGTATTTCTCTGGCAGGGGAGGAGGGAAACAAATCTCTCTTTTGGTACTTCTAGGAGACGATTCCTATTGTATAAACAGAGGCTTACAATCTTTATATATTTTGTAAGGGAGGGTAGGTCTGAGTAACGAGCAATAACTGATAAAAGTTAGGTTTAGGAATGGTTAAACTTCGCACTTGAGAATACTTATCTGCTGATTGAGCAATAACCTTTTGCTAATTCTGTTACATATATTTTGTAATTCCTTGCGAGGCCACCCCCCCCCCCCACTTGTCCCCTCCGCCCCCTTCTCGCTTCTTAAGCAAATGGTACCTTAAAGTTGAATGATTTTGTCGTTTTCATGCCAAACTGAGACACACGTTGACTTTACATTCCTTGTCAGAGCAGAGAGAGGGAGACCTATTTTTGCCCAAACACGTCAGTTTGACGGATGGGAGAATCTTCTCATTTGGTTGCGGTGCCTATAGTATACATTGTAGACAGGGTTTATATACTTACAATAAATTACCTGATCAATCAATAATCGCAGGAATTTAGCGACCGCGTGAATATTTGTTTGATTTTAGGATGCTCGAAAAATACTTTTCAGAGCAATTGAAAGCTTATTTTGATGCAGGGAATTCGATATAATTTTCCTTTATTTTTCCTTGCATGCGAGGGGGGTACCTTCCCTCGTCTGAATTGTATGAGTAAACTTGTCAGGCCTTTATAGCCTTGGTAAAATAAACCTACTTACCTTCATTCAATTTCCCCCCACTTGAATAATGCAGAGACATCAACGCCCTCTGCCCTACCCCTCCGACTTCCAGCGCCTAATGGTACCTTCCCTTATCTGAATCGTATGAGTAAACTTGTGTCAGGCCTTATAGTTTTTGTCAAATGAACCCACTTACCTTAAGACGTAACTGCTGCTCGAAGTCAGCCTGATTCTTGATGTTGTGATCTTGATGACCGACGATCACGCACTTGAGACAGACATGGACCTTACAATCCTCACAAAACATGTCTTTGTTCTCTTGTTTGTGGATGGAGCACTTCTCGGATAGATGACCAATACTGACCTTCCCGTCGATGATATCCTGTATGGATACAATCTCATGACCTTCAAAGACTGATGTCATTAGCTCATGACTGCAGTCGCAATTAGTGCACAAGTAATTATTACACGTTCTACAGAATGATACAGCATCTGATTCTTGATGAAACTTAGAAGCAGTGCATTGTGGACGCATCTCAAGGACAGCATTCATCCCTCCACACTCGGTGTGGTAATTGTCTACAAGTCCGTTGACAGTCTCATTGGTGAGGAAATCATCGACACGGTTTACAGACAACTTGGTGATCTTCCTGCAGAGAGGACAGATCATGTGATCGAGATCCTGGTGGGAAAGGTCGTAGTTCTTGAGACATTTCCGACAGAAGGTGTGTCCGCATGAAGTCAGGATGGTTGCCTCGTCGAAGATATCAAGACATAGTGGACATGTAAGGTTCTCTAAAGAGCTTGGAGCTTTCTCTTTCTCAGTCTGCTGAGCCATTGGTACAAAATATCGGATTTCTGACTTATTACAAACACGAGCTCATTCTACGCATATATCCAATGTCCAACTTGAACTAGAAGCCAACAGTTAGCTGCTGCAAGCACAAACTACATTGCATATGTAATGCAGTGACGTAGTAGATTATAGTAGTAGATTGCGTAACTGCATGCATGCAGTTCTGTACCAAGTTCTCACGCTGATTACAAATATGTGACGAAAGAGGAGCGAATTACTTAGATTGAAAATACTGAGTCTCTATTCAAGTGTATACATCAATACAAATGTAACTACAATGCATAAACTAACAGTAGATCGTCTGTTAATATAATGCAATTTGTGCATCCTAGATCTATGAATAGAAGTGGTTTTCCCACAGAGAGTGGGCGCGCAGCCGATGTTAAGCACCTTTGAACTTATTTCCTAATTCACAAACTTAAACGGAAATACATCGTTTCCTTTTGATCTTACGACCTCTGCTATACTATACAAACATAACAATGACACATTATAATTACCTTGGGGAGCACCGAACTTCAGCTACGAACACGAGACCGCGCGCGATACAGGCAGAAGATCAGTAAGACATCATGAAACGATTTCAAGATGGAAAACAATTGTCCTGTATAAGGAAGAAGCAACACGTCTTCCTTACGACAAATTAGATGTCATCTTTAACAGAGAAAAGTGTGTCTCCTAAAAATATAAAAAGGGCATATGAATGAAATGGCCTACCAAACCGACACAACAAAGAACGTCACCATATCTTTATATTCGATCATTTTCAATATATTCAAGGTAGAACCAAACAAGATATAACATTATATAAAAAACTAAAAACTAAAGCGGCCATGTAGCTCGAAGCGATAACGGTCAGTGGCTAAACTATTAACTTTGTACGTTCATGTAATGTACATGCGTACACACTATGAAAAAGAAAGAGGACAAATATACAGTTCCTCATTCTACCCTCAACAATTGCTGTGGTAGACAAAGGAACATCCCTTCACTGCTTTTATGTAAAAATGTGTAGAACAGGTGAATATGCATGTGACACCTGTTCTACACATGTTTACATAATAGCAGTGAAGGATGTTCCTTTGTCCACCACAGCAATTGTTGAGGGTAGAATGAGGAACTGTATATTTTCTCCTCTTTCTTTTTCCGTCATGTTCATAGTGACACAACCTAATCTTCATTTGTATAGGAATACAAAGCATCTTGTAACATACAATAGGGAATTACATTATATCATAACTTAATCACAATTATAATTAATAAATGACACATATTTGTAAAGCTTTCATTGTATACAAGTCATATAATGCATATTTCACGCGTGAGTGATTAACAGCAATTTGAATGAAGGAAACCAAAAAGTCATTTGGTTGCGGTATCTGAATTTCGAACAAAATCATATTTCTAGAAAGTTCATTTTCTGCTCTTTCATATGACACCTCAATCAGGAAAAATGAGCAAGGAATAACGAAGTTCTGTTTGTTTAAATTGATGCTTGCATTTCCATAATTTGATTTTAAAAGTTCGTTTTCACTGGCTGCCTGCCGTAGCAACAAGCAGTATTGACAATAGACCTAACTCCGTTTCATTGACAATCAGCCATGCATGGAGTCTTTCACGTGTACTGGTATTTAAAATGTGTTTAGCTGTATTTTACTTGAATGGCAATCAGCCTAATTGAGAAGTGCAATATCCATTTTTTATGAATTAAGTTACGATCGGAATATGTTAAGGAAGAATTAGATACCACAATTGGTTTGTATGTTGGTTAATTAATAGGAGCTCAATTGCTCATTTGTATTGTCTGTAGAGCCAGTAATTAATCAATGATGCCACGAGATCAAACCGACTCTACACCGATCTGTTTTTTGACATTCGGCGTAAAGTGTTTTTATTGTATGAGGTGAGGTGTCAGTCTTGTGTTGCTCTCGTCCGTGCGACTGAGATGTTACATAGTTATGAGTTATGTAGTGTAGTATCATATCTTTTTAAATGTATTAGGCCTACTCGTTTATTTTTTTTAACAGATAAAGCAATACTAATTTCCATTTAAAGTCATATACAGCTTAACTGCAAAAACAGGATATTAGTATGTACATTTGTTTTTATCAATGCTTGAATGTTACTTAATTGACCTGTCTATATTGGTAAAACGTAGTTTTTTCTTCATGTGTAGCATATTTATATCGGAAGAAGGTGGGTATGAGGGAGAGAGAGAGAGAGGGGGAGAGAGAGAGAGAAGGAGAGAGGGAGAGAGAGAGAGAAGAGGAAAGGAATTACAATAGTCAATGATCGAGACGATGAGTGATAATTCGCAAGAAAGACAAAAGAAAAGAGCATGCAAGAAAAGAAAAATGGAAAAGTAACAGACAGAATCAATCTAACTCTGAGAATGACTAGAGAAATAGAGAGGAGGAAGAGATCATCTGAAAAACATGTTCTTCGATGTCACGGCGTATGGACACCTAACTGCGATGATATCTTGCTGTTCATACAGTGTGAGATAGCATGACATGTTAAGAAACATGGTGAGAGATCTTAAAGCGTATGGACACCTAACTAAGATGACATCTTGATGTCCGTACAGAGTGAGAGAGCTTAACATGATAGGAAACATGGTGAGAGATCTTACAGTGTATGGACACCTAACTGCGATGACATCTTGCTTTCCATACAATGTGAGATAGCATAACATGCTAAGAAACATGGTGAGAGATCTTACAGCCTATGAACACCTTACTGAGATGACATCTTGCTGTCCATACAGCGTGAGATAGCATAACATGCTAAGTAACATGGTGAGAGATCTTACAGCGAATGAACACCTTACTGAGATGACATCTTGCTGTCCATACAGTGTGAGAAAGCATAACATGCTAAGAAACATGGCGAGAAATCTTAAAGCGTATGGACACCTAACTGAGATATCTTGCTGTCCATACAGTGTGAGAAAGCATAACATGCTAAGAAACACGGCGAGAGATCTTACAGCGTATGGACACCTAACTAAGATGACATGTTGCTGTCCATACAGTGTGAGATAGCATGACATGCTAAGAAACATGGTGAGAGATCTTACAGCGTATGGACACCTAACTAAGATGACATGTTGCTGTCCATACAGTGTGAGATAGCATGACATACTAATACACATGGAAAGAGATCAAACAGCGTATGGACACCTAACTAAGATGACATCTTGCTGTCCATACAGTGTGAGAAAGCATGACATGCAAAGAAACATGGTGGGAGATTTTACAGCGTATGGACACCTATCTAAGATGACATCTTGCTGTCCATACAGTGTGATAAAGCATGACATGCTAAGAAACATGGTGGGAGATTTTACAGCTTATGGACACCTAACTAAGATGACATCTTGCTGTCCATACGGTGTGAGATAGCATGAAATGCTAAGAAACATGAGGAGAGATCTTACAGCGTATGGACACTATTGCCAAATTCTACGTCAGCTTGCGCTTCATTTAATGATTTCTTTTATCACCTCATTAACGATTAAACAAATTAAATCAGTCATTTTTATGCTCAGAAATTCTTTCATTCTTGTGATTTTATTTTGGAAAGGCTTGCAGTAATAACAAAAGAATACTAAGTTTACGGATGTCAACATAACATGAGACAAGTATAATCTAGATCTGCCACAAAAATATAAAATGAACATGTTGTGATATGTCAGGGGCGGATCTAGGAATTTCTTACCGAGGGGGCAATGGGCGTAAATCCTTACGTAATACCTATTGTTCAGGGGGATGAATGAAAAGATCACCCCCCCCCCCCCGAACAACAGGTATCAATTGCAGATTTACGCCCATGGAGGGGGCACAAAATGGCATGGGGTGAAATCAGTATATATATATATTTTTTGGTCCGCCAAAAAATCGCAGCGACTCAGCCAGCCGCTGAATAACCGTGGGAGTGTGGGGGGGGGGGGGGGGGGGGGGGGGAGGTTGTCCCGAAGTTTGAAAATTTGTTCGATCGACATTTCGTATCGTTGGGGGGGGGGTAAGGCCACTTTGTTTAGTTCGCCCATTAGCATTATTATTATTTTTTTTTTTTTTTTATTAAAATCAAAAGAAAAATGAAGAAAAGGGGGGGGGGGATTTCTCCAAAACACACATATTAACAAAAATGAAGGGGGGGGGGTAACCCCCCTCCCCCTTGCGTAGGCGTCTGCGGATAACTCTCCCGTTAAGTTGTTAAGTACAAAATATCATTGTATTTCTATTTTACGCCATATAGCGCCTTCTCCTTTTTGAAATTTTAGTAATTTTGTTAGATAAAAAAAATCTGTCCGTCCCGACATCACAATGACATGACCGATTCAATCAATTTGAATAGACCCTATAGTGATTACAACTTTTACAAATTCATAACTTCTTCATTTTTGACGGATTTTATTCAAACTTTCACCAGTCTACTTTCCTCATTTTTTGTTGTTGCTTTTCTCTAGAGTGGTTTGATATCAAGGCTGTATTTCCATTTAAAACTGTGTACAAAGCAGTACAGGGGGTCAGTAGTCTGTCCCCGAAATAGTCGCCCCATTTTCCCCATAAGAATTGACCGAACAAAGCTTATTAGACCATACGAAAAATTTGTCAAGCTGAACATTGTCCTCGTGTTTGGTCGGTCACTTTTGGTCACCGCATCTACACCATGCACCAAACTTTGTCAGGAGGAAGTTGTAGGTACATGAATATTATCATGACACAAAAACTGAAGAAAATATATAAGGTGGGGATTGGTTTTCAGACCAACCATCGTGTGTGGTTTAATATCAGAATATACATTATGTCATAGTTTTAAGACTATTGTACTTTTAACTTGTAATTACATGTACTTTTCAATTGTAGTCGAATGGCAATTCAGTTGCTAAACTGCGACGATGGAATTTTTGTAATAAAACCCTTCCATATAATAATATCCTTATGATTGAATTCAACTTAGTCTAATTTAAATAAACTTAATTGAATTGAAGCGGTAATTTTTGTGAAAAGGAAAACTGCTGAATTCACATGAAATATGTAAAAGGTAAAATTACCAATTATAACAACAATGCAGTTCAATGTTATATCCATACGAAGAGTAAAATAAAGACAACATAATAATACCAATAACTTTACAGGGTAACCCGTAAAGGCTGAAAAGATACAACATAATCGCAATATAAGTTAAGAAATATAAGCAAAACATTAAAGAAAATGTTTTTGGAATTATAACGTACAACATAAGGAAAATAACACTAATCAGAAGTTAATCAATATCTCACGATTTTTTTAAGTTGTACACTATGATATCATATCATTTTCTTTCAGTTAATATCTAGGAGATGCGATTACACAATGGAAGAAGTAGATGCATAGTTTATGTACAGTATTTACATACTATTTCGAGAGAGGAAAGTTATAATAAAATTGAATAATGACAACGGTATTCAGGCAATTAAAAATCTATCGAGAGAACACACATCTTCTCATTCGGTTAGTTATCACATAATAAACAATACAATATGACACATCATAGGCCCATATTAGTGTAGAGCTGGAGCAGAGAGGTATACACAACACCAAGCATGGTGATAAAGAGTGTGAGATGGATCACAGTGTAACTTTGATAAAATACAACTTATCGTAACAAGCAAACGCGAGCGTGTCTGGGGAGAGGGAAACCAAGTAACACCAACCACTTTTACGCGTCAGATTAAGAACATTGAACTCAACTCTCTCCTTCAGGTTTAGACCATCGAGGTCATAGAGCCTGATCACTACGTCACCATTCCTACAATCAACACTCGCTACATACACCCTGTCCTGCTCATCCACGGCAGCATACAGGTGGACACCGCTTGGAGCTTGTAGAGAATTACCAGCATTCCCATCCCTGGCATAGACCGTCACCACGCTTGGATTGGTGGAATTACATGAACTCGTGACGATCAAACCCGACCTGGTGGTAGATACCTGCCTCGTAATGTTGTGTTTTGTTGGAACAGTGTGTTTGAGAGTGGATCCAGTCGAGTCATAGATATAGATTTGCTTCCCAAAGTTAGCGATGAGAATTTCATTTGATGGACTTCTGTTTAGTCTGATATATTCAGTGCTTTTCACGTTGATGGTCGATTTCCTGGATCCATTGGGAGAATATAGGTGTGCTTCTTTGCTACCCGTCGATATCCATAACGACCTGTCTTGTTGAAACACAAGATCACAACACTTCATGTTTCCTGGTATGTTTGCATACTGCTCCTGTTTACCAGCTGAATCAATGATATCTATATCATATGCATCCCAATATCCGACGGCCACACTATCATCAGAGTACTGGGTCATACCCCACATATTTCCCCGTAGACCTACACACTGAATGACTTGCAAATTGGGATCTGGTTCTGAGATGCTCCCGAGGTCAAGACGAGTATCCTCTGCAGGCTTGAACCTCTTCTCCTGTGCTTTCTTCGTAATGACTGCCGCAGAAGTGTGATCAGTAGACTCCTTCAACATAGCATCGAGCTCCTCACAGAGCAAGGTATGAGCAGACAGACTGTCTGTCTCAAGACGACCCAGTCTGTCATGAGATACCAGTGATATTGAACTACAAATGCCCTTGATCCTCTGTCGATCCTTGGATTTCAAGACGCTGAGGTCGTTATCGAAACTACGCTTTACGGCATTGATTTGCTCGATGAGATTTTGATGATTTTCTTCAAGCTCTTTGACCTTGATGCTGTAGGCTTGACTGATATCGTCCAGTATTTTCTGCACGGCAGTGTATACTTCATGGCGTTGTACTTCAACATTCTGAATGTTCTTCTCCAGTTCTGTCTTCTTAGCGGCACATCGCTGGACAAGGTCGTTCACCTAAACAAAACAAAACGATAGAGAAGTGAAAAGAATACTTTCTAGTAGGGGGCAGCAATCCGGGGGGGGTGGCGGGGGGACATGTCCCCCTCAATTTTGTTAAGAGTGGATCGTCCCCCCCACCCAGAAAATTTGAAAAAGTGCAAAAAAGAAAATGTATAGCAAATACTGTCTAAAGACCGCAAAACACTTTTAGACTCTGGATGACTTAAGAGTGCAGTGTTTAGAATAATATAAATGCAAAAATTTTCTCGCTCGGTCCCTACGCTCCCTTGCATAATATCCTTCAAAATGTACAAGTAAATATTGTAAAAAATCTGTATTCCGTTACTTGCGTACTGATGGGGGGGGGGGGTCCTTGGTGTATGTTGCTCCCCCAAATAACAAATTACAAAAAAAAACGTTGTTTATTTCTCATTCGATACCAGTGATTTACAAATGTTGCTGAAATGTCATGATTTTCCGTGATTTTTCCATGATTTTTTGTAAATTATCCTCTCTTTTTTTGTTCTCTCTTTTTCTTTTTTTTTTCTTTTTTTTTTGGGGGGGGGGGGTGTTTGTTAAACATATTGCCAAATTTACAATCAGGCAAAAAATGTGCTTATTTTAGAAGCGTACATGACAAAGTATCTTAAAGAGAAATAGATTGAAAGAAAGAAAGAATAGTGACCTGCCAGTGTGACTGGTATCAAAAATGCTCGTCTAACAGTAATTTAATGCCTAAAATCCATGAGCTTTTGGGGGCTCTACCCCCTGAATCCTACGTCAATTAGTGTCCTGCCAGTATCGCAAACAAGGTATCAAAATATGTTCATCTGACCGTAATTAAACGCCCCCAAAAACCCAGCTTCCGGGGGCTCTGCTCCCTGGCTCCCACCAGGGGCCTTAAAGCGGGCCCCTGGATTCTCATCTGACCGTTATTTATTGCCTAAAACCCCTGAGCTTTTTGGGGCTCTTCACCCTGTACCCCATGTCGATTGGTGACCTGTCAGTTTTACAAATAAGGTGTCAAATATGCTCATATGGCCGTAATAAAATGCCTAAAACCCTGAGCTTTACATAATACACAATAAACACTGTATCTTTTTTCGAATGAACCCACTTCACCTTAAGACGTAACTGCTGCTCGAAGTCAGCCTGATTCTTGATGTTGTGATGTTGATGACCGACGATCACGCACTTGAGACAGACATGGACCTTACAATCCTCACAAAACATATCTTTGTTCTCTTGTTTGTGGATGGAGCACGTCTCGGATAGATGGCCAATGCTGACTTTCCCGTCGATGATATCCTGTATGGATAAAATCTCATGACCTTCAAAGTGTGACGTCAGCTGAGCATGGCTGCAGTCGCAATTAGTGCACATATAGTAATTACACGTTTTACAAAATGAAACAGCATCTTGATGAAACTTGCATGCAGTGCATTTTGGACGCATCTCAAGGACAGCGTTTATCCCTCCACACTCGGCGTGGTAATTATCTACAAGTCCGTTGACAGTCACATTCGTGAGGAAACCATCGACACGGTTCGCAGACAACTTGGTGATCTTCCTGCAAAGAGGACAAATCATGTGATTTACATCCTGGTGGGAAAGATCATAGTTTTTGAGACATTTCCGACAGAAGGTGTGTCCGCATGAAGTCAGGATGGTTGCCTCGTCGAAGATATCAAGACATAGTGGACACGTCAGGTTCTCTAAAGAGCTTGGAACTTTCTCTTTCTCAGTCTGCTCAGCCATGGTACAAATATCGGATTTCTGGTTCATCACAAACACGAGCTTATTCTTTGCATATATCCACGTCCAATAAAACTTAAATTTGTGATCAGCTGATGTGTACTATAGAAGCCTACAGTTAGTTTATGCAAGCACAAACTATATGCAGTCAATTAGTACCCCTAGTAGCAGTAGTATAAGATTGTATAGTAATAGTAGATTGCGTCCTAACTGCATGCAGCTCTGTACCAAGTTCTCACGCTGATTACAAAAATGTGTCGAAAGAGGTTCGATTAACTTTGATAGAAAAAACTGAGTCTCTATTCAAGTGTATATATCAATGCACATGTTATGACAGTGCTAAACTAACAGAAGATCGTCTGTGAATATGATTCAGTTTGTACATCCTAGATCTATGAATAGAAGTGGGATTTCCCACAGAGAGCGCGTGCGCAGCCGACACTAAACACCTTTGAAGGGCGACTTATTTAGGTTTTCAGCTGTGGATACATTATGTTGGAGATCCACTCTAGTAGAATCCTAAAGTAATGGAGCAAGACATTTCATGGTTCCTTTTTTACTATGATTTGAAAGGTAAAAGACGCTAACCACACTTTAATTTCACCTCTTCTTTGTACTATTCTTCCCTTATCTCTTTCCATTTCTCTCATTCTCTTCCCTTTTCTCTGTCAAACATTTCTCTAAAAATGTTTGCGTATGGAATGCGACGACGCTACACTTATTACAATGCAATATTCGCCTGAATTTTTTTTGAATGATTTAGGTTTATAACCGAAATGGTACTGAGCATGTCTGTCTCAAGAGCTGATGATGTGAGAAATGATATCAACAAAGCAGGTATGCCATATTGCACGGAAATATGGTTCATTTGTAATAATAATATATAAGGTAATCATAAGAGTTCTGTTTGTGATACTGGATTTTGGGAAAAACTTTCGAAAAGTTTTTCTTTTCATTATTTTGGACTAGCAAAATAGCAAAATCAAGTCTGAAACATTGCTAGAATCATTGCACTTATTTTAGACAGGATTGATATCAGTGTGTTATCATTAAATTATTCAAAAAGCTCATAAATAAGCCCTCACAATTTTGCCCAAACATTTACTCTTATATTGTACACGATCAACATTTCCCGAAATAAAATTAACAAAAGGAACATTATAACCCTGAATGTCAAAAAATAGATCAGTGTGGAGTCGATTTGAGCAAGTCTCGTGGCACTATTTATTTTGTACGTTATGTGGTCAGTCTTTTGTTGCTCTGGTCCTTGCGAAGATATTACATGTTCATGAGTAATGTAGTATTTAGTATGAGTATTGTATCTTTGCGAATATATTTCTTATTTATTTATTGATGTATTATTTTTTTTTTTTTTTACAGATAAAGCAATACTAATTTCCATTCAAAGCCATCTACAGTTTAACTGCAAAACAGGATATTAGTATGATCATTTGTTTGATCAATGTTTGAATGTTACTTAATTAACCTGTCCTTATAATATCTACCGTTAAAGTTTTTGTTGTCATGCGTAGCATATTTATTTTGAAAGAAGGTGGGTATTCGACAGAGAGAGAGAGAGAGAGAGAGCAAGAGAGGAGGAGGAAAGGAACAGTAGTCAATGATCGAGAAAAAGATATGATAATTCGCAAGAAGGACAAAGGGGGAGAAAGGGAAAAGTAAAAGACAGAATTTATCTTATTCTGAGAGCGAATAGAGAAAGATAGAGAGAGGAGAAAGAGATAATCTGAAAGAAAATGGGCTTTGATGTATGTACTGTATATAGCAACCAACATAGAAAAAAGGAGAAAGATTTACATTTGTTCGCAGTCTACCGTGTATTTTTTTTCATTTTTGTTAATCGTTCGTTTCGTAGCGTCTTAGAGATGATACAACGTTTTGGTATGGGGTCATGAATTTGGTTTAAATAAACATATTGGAAGCATATTCAATCCTACAATATTCAGTGATCGTTGTCGCGGTTGAAATCGAGTCTAAAATGAAGACATTGTAACAATTTGTAATGTTTTAAATGATATTTTATTTCCTTCCTCATAAATTCACATTTCAATAAATTATCACAATAAGTAATATAAAACAAGATCTTTGATACAAGACACTTCATGAATTACATCAATCAGTGAACAACATAGAAAATCTCAGATTATACATGATTGTACATTTTTCTTTCATATAACAGTTTATAATATACATACAAAAATAACAATATAGGATTACACTCTCTTTATGATGTAAAGCTTCCTCTCAAGATTCATATTACTTTAGCTTTAAAAAAATGTTTCATGACCCAAATCGGTCGATTTTGTATTCCCGTTTGGAAATTATATATCAGAACTGGATATTCCGAGATTTTCATGGTCGCATGCAGCTAACATTGTTTGGCCGTAGGCGCTTTTGAAATTCATCAGGAGAACCGATCAATTTTGATGTTCAATTTCTCAAAAACAGAAGTGTTTTATGGGCTAAAGTTTCTAGTGCTTATACTACATCCACAGGGGCATTGTTATATATCAAAAATTTAAAATATCACTATCCAGTCAATTTTCAAAATGTCCCCAAACTTTGCATTACCTTTAAGGCTCGTTCAGATATGACGAGGTTGTTTCATGTAATTTTTGTTGGAAACCTAACTGCGATGATATCTTGCTTTCCATGCAATGTGAGATAACTACGGTATGCTAAAAAAAACATGGCGAGATATCTTTCAACGAATGAACACCTAACTGCGATGACACCTTGAGGTCCGTACAGTGTGAGATAGCATGACATGCTAAGAAACATGGTGAGAGATCTAACAGCGTATGGACACCTAACTGCGATGACATCTTGCTGTCCATACAGTGTGAGATAGCATGATATGCTAAGAAACAAGGTGGGAGATCTTACAGCGTATGGACACCTAACTGCGATGACATCTTGCTGTCCATACAGTGTGAGATAGCATGACATGCTAAGAAACATGGTGAGAGATCTTACAACGTATGGACACCTAACTGTGATCAAAATGTAACCTATAGAGAGGATC
Organism: Strongylocentrotus droebachiensis; assembly: GCA_035222895.1. Taxonomy (NCBI): domain Eukaryota; kingdom Metazoa; phylum Echinodermata; class Echinoidea; order Camarodonta; family Strongylocentrotidae; genus Strongylocentrotus; species Strongylocentrotus droebachiensis. The sequence goes on along the minus strand of JAVYIG010009799.1, from coordinate 38,859 downwards.
AATATTACCAAACTCTACGTCAGCTTGCGCTTCATTTAAAGATTTATGTTATCACCTCATTAACGATTAAACAAATTGAATCAGTCGTTTTTATGTTCAGAAAATGTTCCATGATTGTGATTTTATTTGGGTAGGTTTGCAGTATTAACAAAAGCATAATTAGTTTACAGATGTCAATAACACATGAAACAAGTATAATCTAGATGTGCCACAAATATATCCCGTGTTCGTCAACAAGTGTGTTTATACAAAGAAAAATGAACATGTTAAATGAACAGGCTAAATTTACAGCGTATACATACTTTCTTTTAACTATTCTCTAAGTTAAGAAAAAAAAGAACAACAGAGGAAAATACAAAATACGAAGAACTTTAATATTTTTAGGGCAATCCAACCCTTTGTAATAAGTTGTATAAAAAGTGTATCTCAAATTGGCGTATTGGTCATTGTGACGTAGTGACGGATAACTCTCCCGTTAAGTTGTTATTCACAAAATATCATTGTATTTCTATTTTACGCCATAGCGCCTCTCCCTTTTGAAATCTAAGTAATTTTGTAAGATGAACAAATCTTTCCGCCCTACATCACAGAGACATGACCGATTCAGCCATTTGAATAGACCCCTATTGGCCTATAGTGATTACAACTTTTACAAATTTATAACTTTTTCATTGTTGGCGGATTTATTCAAACTTTCACCAGTCTACTTTCCTTATTGTTTTTGTTGCTCTTCTCTAGAGTGGTTTGATATAAGGCTAGATTTCCATTTAAAGGTACTTAACAAAACTGTGTACAAAGCAGTTCAGGGGTCAGTAGTCTGTCCCCGAAGTAGTCGCCCCATTTTCCCATAAGAATTGACCGAACAAAGCTGTAAGACCATACGAAAAATGTGTCAAGCTGAACATTGTCTTCGGGTTTGGTCGCTCACTTTTGGTCACCGCATTTATACCCATCCCCAAACTTTTTCAGGAGGAAGTTGTAGGTACATTAATATTATCATGACACAAAAACTGAAGAAAAAAATATAAGGTGGGAATTGGGTTTTCAGACCAACCACCGTGTGTGGTAACAGAATATACATTATGTCATAGTTTTAAGACTATTGTACTTTTAACTTGTAAATACATGTACTTTTCAATTGTAGTCGAATGGCAATTCAGTTGCTAAACTGCGACGATGGAATTTTTGTAATAAAACCCTTCCATATATAATATCCGTATGATTGAATTTAATTTAGTCTAATTTAAATAAACTAATTAAATTGAAGCGGTAATTTTTGTGAAAAGGAAAACTGCTGAATTCACATGAAATATGTAAAAGGTGAAATTACCAATTATAACAACAATGCAGTTCAATGTAATATTCATACGAAGAGTAAAATAAAGACAAAATAATAATACAAATAACTTTACAGGATAACCCGTAAAGGCTGAAAAGATACAAAATAATCGCAATATAAGTTAAGAAATATAAGCAAAAATTTAAGAAAATGCTATTGGAATAACGTACAACATAAGGAAAATAACACTAATCAGAAGTTAATCAATATCTTACGATTTTTTTAAGTTGTACCCTATGATATCATATCACTGTCTCTCAGTAAATATCTAGTAGAAACGATTACACAACGAAAGAAGTACATGCGTAGTTTATGTACAGTATTTACATACTATTTCGGGAGAGGAAAGTTCTAATAAAATGAATAATGACAACGGTATTCAGGCAATTAAAAATCTATCGAGAGAATACACATCTTCTCATTCGGTTAGTTATCACATAATAAACAATAGAATATATGACACATTAGAGCCCATATTAGAGTAGAGCTGGAGCAGAGAGGTATACACAACACCCATAATGGTAATAAGTTTCAGTTGGAGTACAGTGATACTTTGATGAAATGCAACTTCTCGTAACAGGCAAACGCGAGCATGTCTGGAGAGAGGGAAACCAAGTAGCACCAACTACTTTTAAGCGTCAGATTAGAACATTGAACTCAACTCTCTCCTTCAGGTTCAGACCATCAAGGTCATAGAGCCTGATCACTACGTTACCATTTTCTCATCAACACTCGCTACATACACCCTGTCCTGCTCATCCACGGCAGCATACATGTAGACATCGCTTGAGCTTGTAGAGACTTACCAGCATTACCATCCCTGTCGTAGACCGTCACTACGCTTGGAGTGGAATCACATGAACTCGTGACGATCCAACCCGACTGGTGCAGATACCTGGTCCGTAATGTTGTGTTTTGACGGAACAGTGTATTTGAGAGTGATCCAGTTGGGTCATAGATGAGGACTCGCTTCTCATAGCTAGTGATGAGGATCTCATCTGATGGACTTCTATTTAGTCTGTTTAGATTTAGAGAAAACAAAGTATTGCCTTTCAAGGGGATGGTTGATTTCCTGGATCTTTGGGAGAACATAAGTGTACTTCTTGGCTAACCGTCGATATGCCTAACGACCTGTCTTGTTGAAACACCAGATCACAACACTTCATGTTACTTGGTATGTGTGCATACTGCTCCTGTTTACCAGCTGAATCAATGATATCTATACCAGTACGTGTGTGCCCATATCCGATAGCTACACTGTCCTCAGAGTATTGGGTCATACCCCACATTATTCCCCGTAGATCTACACACTGAATGACTTGTACTTGGGATCTGGTTCTGAGATGCTCCCGAGGTCAAGACGAGTTTCATCTGCAGGCTTAAACCTCTTCTCCTGTGCTTTCTCGTAATGGATGCCGCCGAAGTGTGATCAGTAGCCTCCTTCAGCATGGCATCCAGCTCCTCACAGAGCAAGGTATGAGCAGACAGACTGTCTGTCTCGAGACGACCCAGTCTGTCATTAGATACCAGTGATATTGAACTACAAATACTCTTGATCCTCTGTCGATCCTTGGATTTCAAGACGCTGAGGTCATCGTCGAAACTCTGCTTTACCGCATTGATATGCTCGATGAGATTTCGATGGTTTTCTTTCAAGCTCTTTTGCCTTGATGCTGTAGGCTTGACCGACATCTTTCAGTAGTTTCTGCACGGCAGTGTATACTTCATGGCATTGTACTTCAACATTCTGAATGTTCTTCTCAAGTCTGTCTTCTAGCGGCACATCGCTGGACAAGGTCCTTCACCTAAACAAAAAAAATAATAGAGAATGAAAGAACATTTTTTGGCATGAGATGTATGCTAATAACATGGAGTTGATTTGAATATGAAATACGAATAAGGCAAGCGCCAGGATTTTCACAAAAGTAATACCCCCCCCCCCCCCCCGACCCCCACATAATCATTCGAGGACAGAGGAATTGAATACATTGTTGTTTTTCTGCTTTCTTTAAAAGGGATCCAGCCCTTGTAATTAGTCCATTTCTATGAAAGCAGTAATATCAGATATTACAGAATGGAGATAGGCCAAATAATAATAGTTTAATGATAATAATGATTATAATCATCATCATGATAATAATGATAACACAAGCAATATATAGATAATAAGAAGAATAATGGTACTACTAAATGGTACTACTACTTTCAAGTATGGTGATGGTGATGATGATGATGATAATTGTCATTAACATCATTACTTTTATCTAAATGATTTTCGTGTAACAAAAGAAAAAAAAACATTGCATTCTCAAAGATTTGCAATTGAAGCATATTTAAAATTCATATTTTATAATAACATAACATACCTGATGCAAAAGTGTTTCTATAGTATTTAGGATCATAAAGAAATCGACAGAAAGTCTACTATTACGCGAGTGAGTGAAGCGAAATTTAAAAGTGTAAATTTTTTATTAGTTATCTGATTTTGATCCAACATTTTTTGATTGGTTAGTCTGATTTTTCTGCTTTTATTAAAAGTAAGTTATTTTTTAGAGTGGACTCGCACTTTAATGGAGTCAATGTGGATTACTGAACCCATGTTAAGCCAGATCATTACATATTGCAATTCTGTATCTGTACAAATTACTGAAATCTAATCGATTATACGGAGAAATTATGTCTTGTAAAGGGGAGAAAGGGGAGGAATTATCAGCCTCATCGCCTTGACGATTCGGGAAGATAATGAGAATTCTATAATTTAGATGGTGACACTTTGTTTTTTAGAACCTCTTTTCTATGGTAAATGATGTCCAATTTTTGTATTTCTCTGGCAGGGAGGAGGGAAACAAATCTCTCTTTTGGTACTTCTAGGAGACGATTCCTATTGTATAAACAGAGGCTTACAATCTTTATATATTTTGTAAGGGAGGGTAGGTCTGAGTAACGAGCAATAACTGATAAAAGTTAGGTTTAGGAATGGTTAACTTCGCACTTGAGAATACTTATCTGCTGATTGAGCAATAACCTTTTGCTAATTCTGTTACATATATTTTGTAATTCCTTGCGAGGCCACCCCCCCCCCCCCCCCCCACTTGTCCCCCTCCGCCCCCTTCTCGCTTCTTAAGCAAATGGTACCTTAAAGTTGAATGATTTTGTCGTTTTCATGCCAAACTGAGACACACGTTGACTTTACATTCCTTGTCAGAGCAGAGAGAGAGGGAGACCTATTTTTGCCCAAACACGTCAGTTTGACGGATGGGAGAATCTTCTCATTTGGTTGCGGTGCCTATAGTATACATTGTAGACAGGGTTTATATACTTACAATAAATTACCTGATCAATCAATAATCGCAGGAATTTAGCGACCGCGTGAATATTTGTTTGATTTTAGGATGCTCGAAAAATACTTTTCAGAGCAATTGAAAGCTTATTTTGATGCAGGGAATTCGATATAATTTTCCTTTATTTTTCCTTGCATGCGAGGGGGGTACCTTCCCTCGTCTGAATTGTATGAGTAAACTTGTCAGGCCTTTATAGCCTTGGTAAAATAAACCTACTTACCTTCATTCAATTTCCCCCCACTTGAATAATGCAGAGACATCAACGCCCTCTGCCCTACCCCTCCGACTTCCAGCGCCTAATGGTACCTTCCCTTATCTGAATCGTATGAGTAAACTTGTGTCAGGCCTTATAGTTTTTGTCAAATGAACCCACTTACCTTAAGACGTAACTGCTGCTCGAAGTCAGCCTGATTCTTGATGTTGTGATCTTGATGACCGACGATCACGCACTTGAGACAGACATGGACCTTACAATCCTCACAAAACATGTCTTTGTTCTCTTGTTTGTGGATGGAGCACTTCTCGGATAGATGACCAATACTGACCTTCCCGTCGATGATATCCTGTATGGATACAATCTCATGACCTTCAAAGACTGATGTCATTAGCTCATGACTGCAGTCGCAATTAGTGCACAAGTAATTATTACACGTTCTACAGAATGATACAGCATCTGATTCTTGATGAAACTTAGAAGCAGTGCATTGTGGACGCATCTCAAGGACAGCATTCATCCCTCCACACTCGGTGTGGTAATTGTCTACAAGTCCGTTGACAGTCTCATTGGTGAGGAAATCATCGACACGGTTTACAGACAACTTGGTGATCTTCCTGCAGAGAGGACAGATCATGTGATCGAGATCCTGGTGGGAAAGGTCGTAGTTCTTGAGACATTTCCGACAGAAGGTGTGTCCGCATGAAGTCAGGATGGTTGCCTCGTCGAAGATATCAAGACATAGTGGACATGTAAGGTTCTCTAAAGAGCTTGGAGCTTTCTCTTTCTCAGTCTGCTGAGCCATTGGTACAAAATATCGGATTTCTGACTTATTACAAACACGAGCTCATTCTACGCATATATCCAATGTCCAACTTGAACTAGAAGCCAACAGTTAGCTGCTGCAAGCACAAACTACATTGCATATGTAATGCAGTGACGTAGTAGATTATAGTAGTAGATTGCGTAACTGCATGCATGCAGTTCTGTACCAAGTTCTCACGCTGATTACAAATATGTGACGAAAGAGGAGCGAATTACTTAGATTGAAAATACTGAGTCTCTATTCAAGTGTATACATCAATACAAATGTAACTACAATGCATAAACTAACAGTAGATCGTCTGTTAATATAATGCAATTTGTGCATCCTAGATCTATGAATAGAAGTGGTTTTCCCACAGAGAGTGGGCGCGCAGCCGATGTTAAGCACCTTTGAACTTATTTCCTAATTCACAAACTTAAACGGAAATACATCGTTTCCTTTTGATCTTACGACCTCTGCTATACTATACAAACATAACAATGACACATTATAATTACCTTGGGGAGCACCGAACTTCAGCTACGAACACGAGACCGCGCGCGATACAGGCAGAAGATCAGTAAGACATCATGAAACGATTTCAAGATGGAAAACAATTGTCCTGTATAAGGAAGAAGCAACACGTCTTCCTTACGACAAATTAGATGTCATCTTTAACAGAGAAAAGTGTGTCTCCTAAAAATATAAAAAGGGCATATGAATGAAATGGCCTACCAAACCGACACAACAAAGAACGTCACCATATCTTTATATTCGATCATTTTCAATATATTCAAGGTAGAACCAAACAAGATATAACATTATATAAAAAACTAAAAACTAAAGCGGCCATGTAGCTCGAAGCGATAACGGTCAGTGGCTAAACTATTAACTTTGTACGTTCATGTAATGTACATGCGTACACACTATGAAAAAGAAAGAGGACAAATATACAGTTCCTCATTCTACCCTCAACAATTGCTGTGGTAGACAAAGGAACATCCCTTCACTGCTTTTATGTAAAAATGTGTAGAACAGGTGAATATGCATGTGACACCTGTTCTACACATGTTTACATAATAGCAGTGAAGGATGTTCCTTTGTCCACCACAGCAATTGTTGAGGGTAGAATGAGGAACTGTATATTTTCTCCTCTTTCTTTTTCCGTCATGTTCATAGTGACACAACCTAATCTTCATTTGTATAGGAATACAAAGCATCTTGTAACATACAATAGGGAATTACATTATATCATAACTTAATCACAATTATAATTAATAAATGACACATATTTGTAAAGCTTTCATTGTATACAAGTCATATAATGCATATTTCACGCGTGAGTGATTAACAGCAATTTGAATGAAGGAAACCAAAAAGTCATTTGGTTGCGGTATCTGAATTTCGAACAAAATCATATTTCTAGAAAGTTCATTTTCTGCTCTTTCATATGACACCTCAATCAGGAAAAATGAGCAAGGAATAACGAAGTTCTGTTTGTTTAAATTGATGCTTGCATTTCCATAATTTGATTTTAAAAGTTCGTTTTCACTGGCTGCCTGCCGTAGCAACAAGCAGTATTGACAATAGACCTAACTCCGTTTCATTGACAATCAGCCATGCATGGAGTCTTTCACGTGTACTGGTATTTAAAATGTGTTTAGCTGTATTTTACTTGAATGGCAATCAGCCTAATTGAGAAGTGCAATATCCATTTTTTATGAATTAAGTTACGATCGGAATATGTTAAGGAAGAATTAGATACCACAATTGGTTTGTATGTTGGTTAATTAATAGGAGCTCAATTGCTCATTTGTATTGTCTGTAGAGCCAGTAATTAATCAATGATGCCACGAGATCAAACCGACTCTACACCGATCTGTTTTTTGACATTCGGCGTAAAGTGTTTTTATTGTATGAGGTGAGGTGTCAGTCTTGTGTTGCTCTCGTCCGTGCGACTGAGATGTTACATAGTTATGAGTTATGTAGTGTAGTATCATATCTTTTTAAATGTATTAGGCCTACTCGTTTATTTTTTTTAACAGATAAAGCAATACTAATTTCCATTTAAAGTCATATACAGCTTAACTGCAAAAACAGGATATTAGTATGTACATTTGTTTTTATCAATGCTTGAATGTTACTTAATTGACCTGTCTATATTGGTAAAACGTAGTTTTTTCTTCATGTGTAGCATATTTATATCGGAAGAAGGTGGGTATGAGGGAGAGAGAGAGAGAGGGGGAGAGAGAGAGAGAAGGAGAGAGGGAGAGAGAGAGAGAAGAGGAAAGGAATTACAATAGTCAATGATCGAGACGATGAGTGATAATTCGCAAGAAAGACAAAAGAAAAGAGCATGCAAGAAAAGAAAAATGGAAAAGTAACAGACAGAATCAATCTAACTCTGAGAATGACTAGAGAAATAGAGAGGAGGAAGAGATCATCTGAAAAACATGTTCTTCGATGTCACGGCGTATGGACACCTAACTGCGATGATATCTTGCTGTTCATACAGTGTGAGATAGCATGACATGTTAAGAAACATGGTGAGAGATCTTAAAGCGTATGGACACCTAACTAAGATGACATCTTGATGTCCGTACAGAGTGAGAGAGCTTAACATGATAGGAAACATGGTGAGAGATCTTACAGTGTATGGACACCTAACTGCGATGACATCTTGCTTTCCATACAATGTGAGATAGCATAACATGCTAAGAAACATGGTGAGAGATCTTACATCCTATGAACACCTTACTGAGATGACATCTTGCTGTCCATACAGCGTGAGATAGCATAACATGCTAAGTAACATGGTGAGAGATCTTACAGCGTATGAACACCTTACTGAGATGACATCTTGCTGTCCATACAGTGTGAGAAAGCATAACATGCTAAGAAACATGGCGAGAAATCTTAAAGCGTATGGACACCTAACTGAGATATCTTGCTGTCCATACAGTGTGAGAAAGCATAACATGCTAAGAAACACGGCGAGAGATCTTACAGCGTATGGACACCTAACTAAGATGACATGTTGCTGTCCATACAGTGTGAGATAGCATGACATGCTAAGAAACATGGTGAGAGATCTTACAGCGTATGGACACCTAACTAAGATGACATGTTGCTGTCCATACAGTGTGAGATAGCATGACATACTAATACACATGGAAAGAGATCAAACAGCGTATGGACACCTAACTAAGATGACATCTTGCTGTCCATACAGTGTGAGAAAGCATGACATGCAAAGAAACATGGTGGGAGATTTTACAGCGTATGGACACCTATCTAAGATGACATCTTGCTGTCCATACAGTGTGATAAAGCATGACATGCTAAGAAACATGGTGGGAGATTTTACAGCTTATGGACACCTAACTAAGATGACATCTTGCTGTCCATACGGTGTGAGATAGCATGAAATGCTAAGAAACATGAGGAGAGATCTTACAGCGTATGGACACTATTGCCAAATTCTACGTCAGCTTGCGCTTCATTTAATGATTTCTTTTATCACCTCATTAACGATTAAACAAATTAAATCAGTCATTTTTATGCTCAGAAATTCTTTCATTCTTGTGATTTTATTTTGGAAAGGCTTGCAGTAATAACAAAAGAATACTAAGTTTACGGATGTCAACATAACATGAGACAAGTATAATCTAGATCTGCCACAAAAATATAAAATGAACATGTTGTGATATGTCAGGGGCGGATCTAGGAATTTCTTACCGAGGGGGCAATGGGCGTAAATCCTTACGTAATACCTATTGTTCAGGGGGATGAATGAAAAGATCACCCCCCCCCCCGAACAACAGGTATCAATTGCAGATTTACGCCCATGGAGGGGGCACAAAATGGCATGGGGTGAAATCAGTATATATATATATTTTTTGGTCCGCCAAAAAATCGCAGCGACTCAGCCAGCCGCTGAATAACCGTGGGAGTGTGGGGGGGGGGGGGGGGGAGGTTGTCCCGAAGTTTGAAAATTTGTTCGATCGACATTTCGTATCGTTGGGGGGGGGGGGTAAGGCCACTTTGTTTAGTTCGCCCATTAGCATTATTATTATTTTTTTTTTTTTTATTAAAATCAAAAGAAAAATGAAGAAAAGGGGGGGGGGGATTTCTCCAAAACACACATATTAACAAAAATGAAGGGGGGGGGGTAACCCCCCTCCCCCTTGCGTAGGCGTCTGCGGATAACTCTCCCGTTAAGTTGTTAAGTACAAAATATCATTGTATTTCTATTTTACGCCATATAGCGCCTTCTCCTTTTTGAAATTTTAGTAATTTTGTTAGATAAAAAAAATCTGTCCGTCCCGACATCACAATGACATGACCGATTCAATCAATTTGAATAGACCCTATAGTGATTACAACTTTTACAAATTCATAACTTCTTCATTTTTGACGGATTTTATTCAAACTTTCACCAGTCTACTTTCCTCATTTTTTGTTGTTGCTTTTCTCTAGAGTGGTTTGATATCAAGGCTGTATTTCCATTTAAAACTGTGTACAAAGCAGTACAGGGGGTCAGTAGTCTGTCCCCGAAATAGTCGCCCCATTTTCCCCATAAGAATTGACCGAACAAAGCTTATTAGACCATACGAAAAATTTGTCAAGCTGAACATTGTCCTCGTGTTTGGTCGGTCACTTTTGGTCACCGCATCTACACCATGCACCAAACTTTGTCAGGAGGAAGTTGTAGGTACATGAATATTATCATGACACAAAAACTGAAGAAAATATATAAGGTGGGGATTGGTTTTCAGACCAACCATCGTGTGTGGTTTAATATCAGAATATACATTATGTCATAGTTTTAAGACTATTGTACTTTTAACTTGTAATTACATGTACTTTTCAATTGTAGTCGAATGGCAATTCAGTTGCTAAACTGCGACGATGGAATTTTTGTAATAAAACCCTTCCATATAATAATATCCTTATGATTGAATTCAACTTAGTCTAATTTAAATAAACTTAATTGAATTGAAGCGGTAATTTTTGTGAAAAGGAAAACTGCTGAATTCACATGAAATATGTAAAAGGTAAAATTACCAATTATAACAACAATGCAGTTCAATGTTATATCCATACGAAGAGTAAAATAAAGACAACATAATAATACCAATAACTTTACAGGGTAACCCGTAAAGGCTGAAAAGATACAACATAATCGCAATATAAGTTAAGAAATATAAGCAAAACATTAAAGAAAATGTTTTTGGAATTATAACGTACAACATAAGGAAAATAACACTAATCAGAAGTTAATCAATATCTCACGATTTTTTTAAGTTGTACACTATGATATCATATCATTTTCTTTCAGTTAATATCTAGGAGATGCGATTACACAATGGAAGAAGTAGATGCATAGTTTATGTACAGTATTTACATACTATTTCGAGAGAGGAAAGTTATAATAAAATTGAATAATGACAACGGTATTCAGGCAATTAAAAATCTATCGAGAGAACACACATCTTCTCATTCGGTTAGTTATCACATAATAAACAATACAATATGACACATCATAGGCCCATATTAGTGTAGAGCTGGAGCAGAGAGGTATACACAACACCAAGCATGGTGATAAAGAGTGTGAGATGGATCACAGTGTAACTTTGATAAAATACAACTTATCGTAACAAGCAAACGCGAGCGTGTCTGGGGAGAGGGAAACCAAGTAACACCAACCACTTTTACGCGTCAGATTAAGAACATTGAACTCAACTCTCTCCTTCAGGTTTAGACCATCGAGGTCATAGAGCCTGATCACTACGTCACCATTCCTACAATCAACACTCGCTACATACACCCTGTCCTGCTCATCCACGGCAGCATACAGGTGGACACCGCTTGGAGCTTGTAGAGAATTACCAGCATTCCCATCCCTGGCATAGACCGTCACCACGCTTGGATTGGTGGAATTACATGAACTCGTGACGATCAAACCCGACCTGGTGGTAGATACCTGCCTCGTAATGTTGTGTTTTGTTGGAACAGTGTGTTTGAGAGTGGATCCAGTCGAGTCATAGATATAGATTTGCTTCCCAAAGTTAGCGATGAGAATTTCATTTGATGGACTTCTGTTTAGTCTGATATATTCAGTGCTTTTCACGTTGATGGTCGATTTCCTGGATCCATTGGGAGAATATAGGTGTGCTTCTTTGCTACCCGTCGATATCCATAACGACCTGTCTTGTTGAAACACAAGATCACAACACTTCATGTTTCCTGGTATGTTTGCATACTGCTCCTGTTTACCAGCTGAATCAATGATATCTATATCATATGCATCCCAATATCCGACGGCCACACTATCATCAGAGTACTGGGTCATACCCCACATATTTCCCCGTAGACCTACACACTGAATGACTTGCAAATTGGGATCTGGTTCTGAGATGCTCCCGAGGTCAAGACGAGTATCCTCTGCAGGCTTGAACCTCTTCTCCTGTGCTTTCTTCGTAATGACTGCCGCAGAAGTGTGATCAGTAGACTCCTTCAACATAGCATCGAGCTCCTCACAGAGCAAGGTATGAGCAGACAGACTGTCTGTCTCAAGACGACCCAGTCTGTCATGAGATACCAGTGATATTGAACTACAAATGCCCTTGATCCTCTGTCGATCCTTGGATTTCAAGACGCTGAGGTCGTTATCGAAACTACGCTTTACGGCATTGATTTGCTCGATGAGATTTTGATGATTTTCTTCAAGCTCTTTGACCTTGATGCTGTAGGCTTGACTGATATCGTCCAGTATTTTCTGCACGGCAGTGTATACTTCATGGCGTTGTACTTCAACATTCTGAATGTTCTTCTCCAGTTCTGTCTTCTTAGCGGCACATCGCTGGACAAGGTCGTTCACCTAAACAAAACAAAACGATAGAGAAGTGAAAAGAATACTTTCTAGTAGGGGGCAGCAATCCGGGGGGGGTGGCGGGGGGACATGTCCCCCTCAATTTTGTTAAGAGTGGATCGTCCCCCCCACCCAGAAAATTTGAAAAAGTGCAAAAAAGAAAATGTATAGCAAATACTGTCTAAAGACCGCAAAACACTTTTAGGCTCTGGATGACTTAAGAGTGCAGTGTTTAGAATAATATAAATGCAAAAATTTTCTCGCTCGGTCCCTACGCTCCCTTGCATAATATCCTTCAAAATGTACAAGTAAATATTGTAAAAAATCTGTATTCCGTTACTTGCGTACTGATGGGGGGGGGGGGGGGTCCTTGGTGTATGTTGCTCCCCCAAATAACAAATTACAAAAAAAAACGTTGTTTATTTCTCATTCGATACCAGTGATTTACAAATGTTGCTGAAATGTCATGATTTTCCGTGATTTTTCCATGATTTTTTGTAAATTATCCTCTCTTTTTTTGTTCTCTCTTTTTCTTTTTTTTTTCTTTTTTTTTTTTGGGGGGGGGGTGTTTGTTAAACATATTGCCAAATTTACAATCAGGCAAAAAATGTGCTTATTTTAGAAGCGTACATGACAAAGTATCTTAAAGAGAAATAGATTGAAAGAAAGAAAGAATAGTGACCTGCCAGTGTGACTGGTATCAAAAATGCTCGTCTAACAGTAATTTAATGCCTAAAATCCATGAGCTTTTGGGGGCTCTACCCCCTGAATCCTACGTCAATTAGTGTCCTGCCAGTATCGCAAACAAGGTATCAAAATATGTTCATCTGACCGTAATTAAACGCCCCCAAAAACCCAGCTTCCGGGGGCTCTGCTCCCTGGCTCCCACCAGGGGCCTTAAAGCGGGCCCCTGGATTCTCATCTGACCGTTATTTATTGCCTAAAACCCCTGAGCTTTTTGGGGCTCTTCACCCTGTACCCCATGTCGATTGGTGACCTGTCAGTTTTACAAATAAGGTGTCAAATATGCTCATATGGCCGTAATAAAATGCCTAAAACCCTGAGCTTTACATAATACACAATAAACACTGTATCTTTTTTCGAATGAACCCACTTCACCTTAAGACGTAACTGCTGCTCGAAGTCAGCCTGATTCTTGATGTTGTGATGTTGATGACCGACGATCACGCACTTGAGACAGACATGGACCTTACAATCCTCACAAAACATATCTTTGTTCTCTTGTTTGTGGATGGAGCACGTCTCGGATAGATGGCCAATGCTGACTTTCCCGTCGATGATATCCTGTATGGATAAAATCTCATGACCTTCAAAGTGTGACGTCAGCTGAGCATGGCTGCAGTCGCAATTAGTGCACATATAGTAATTACACGTTTTACAAAATGAAACAGCATCTTGATGAAACTTGCATGCAGTGCATTTTGGACGCATCTCAAGGACAGCGTTTATCCCTCCACACTCGGCGTGGTAATTATCTACAAGTCCGTTGACAGTCACATTCGTGAGGAAACCATCGACACGGTTCGCAGACAACTTGGTGATCTTCCTGCAAAGAGGACAAATCATGTGATTTACATCCTGGTGGGAAAGATCATAGTTTTTGAGACATTTCCGACAGAAGGTGTGTCCGCATGAAGTCAGGATGGTTGCCTCGTCGAAGATATCAAGACATAGTGGACACGTCAGGTTCTCTAAAGAGCTTGGAACTTTCTCTTTCTCAGTCTGCTCAGCCATGGTACAAATATCGGATTTCTGGTTCATCACAAACACGAGCTTATTCTTTGCATATATCCACGTCCAATAAAACTTAAATTTGTGATCAGCTGATGTGTACTATAGAAGCCTACAGTTAGTTTATGCAAGCACAAACTATATGCAGTCAATTAGTACCCCTAGTAGCAGTAGTATAAGATTGTATAGTAATAGTAGATTGCGTCCTAACTGCATGCAGCTCTGTACCAAGTTCTCACGCTGATTACAAAAATGTGTCGAAAGAGGTTCGATTAACTTTGATAGAAAAAACTGAGTCTCTATTCAAGTGTATATATCAATGCACATGTTATGACAGTGCTAAACTAACAGAAGATCGTCTGTGAATATGATTCAGTTTGTACATCCTAGATCTATGAATAGAAGTGGGATTTCCCACAGAGAGCGCGTGCGCAGCCGACACTAAACACCTTTGAAGGGCGACTTATTTAGGTTTTCAGCTGTGGATACATTATGTTGGAGATCCACTCTAGTAGAATCCTAAAGTAATGGAGCAAGACATTTCATGTTCCTTTTTTACTATGATTTGAAAGGTAAAAGACGCTAACCACACTTTAATTTCACCTCTTCTTTGTACTATTCTTCCCTTATCTCTTTCCATTTCTCTCATTCTCTTCCCTTTTCTCTGTCAAACATTTCTCTAAAAATGTTTGCGTATGGAATGCGACGACGCTACACTTATTACAATGCAATATTCGCCTGAATTTTTTTTGAATGATTTAGGTTTATAACCGAAATGGTACTGAGCATGTCTGTCTCAAGAGCTGATGATGTGAGAAATGATATCAAACAAAGCAGGTATGCCATATTGCACGGAAATATGGTTCATTTGTAATAATAATATATAAGGTAATCATAAGAGTTCTGTTTGTGATACTGGATTTTGGGAAAAACTTTCGAAAAGTTTTTCTTTTCATTATTTTGGACTAGCAAAATAGCAAAATCAAGTCTGAAACATTGCTAGAATCATTGCACTTATTTTAGACAGGATTGATATCAGTGTGTTATCATTAAATTATTCAAAAAGCTCATAAATAAGCCCTCACAATTTTGCCCAAACATTTACTCTTATATTGTACACGATCAACATTTCCCGAAATAAAATTAACAAAAGGAACATTATAACCCTGAATGTCAAAAAATAGATCAGTGTGGAGTCGATTTGAGCAAGTCTCGTGGCACTATTTATTTTGTACGTTATGTGGTCAGTCTTTTGTTGCTCTGGTCCTTGCGAAGATATTACATGTTCATGAGTAATGTAGTATTTAGTATGAGTATTGTATCTTTGCGAATATATTTCTTATTTATTTATTGATGTATTATTTTTTTTTTTTTTTTACAGATAAAGCAATACTAATTTCCATTCAAAGCCATCTACAGTTTAACTGCAAAACAGGATATTAGTATGATCATTTGTTTGATCAATGTTTGAATGTTACTTAATTAACCTGTCCTTATAATATCTACCGTTAAAGTTTTTGTTGTCATGCGTAGCATATTTATTTTGAAAGAAGGTGGGTATTCGACAGAGAGAGAGAGAGAGAGAGAGCAAGAGAGGAGGAGGAAAGGAACAGTAGTCAATGATCGAGAAAAAGATATGATAATTCGCAAGAAGGACAAAGGGGGAAAAAAGGGAAAAGTAAAAGACAGAATTTATCTTATTCTGAGAGCGAATAGAGAAAGATAGAGAGAGGAGAAAGAGATAATCTGAAAGAAAATGGGCTTTGATGTATGTACTGTATATAGCAACCAACATAGAAAAAAGGAGAAAGATTTACATTTGTTCGCAGTCTACCGTGTATTTTTTTTCATTTTTGTTAATCGTTCGTTTCGTAGCGTCTTAGAGATGATACAACGTTTTGGTATGGGGTCATGAATTTGGTTTAAATAAACATATTGGAAGCATATTCAATCCTACAATATTCAGTGATCGTTGTCGCGGTTGAAATCGAGTCTAAAATGAAGACATTGTAACAATTTGTAATGTTTTAAATGATATTTTATTTCCTTCCTCATAAATTCACATTTCAATAAATTATCACAATAAGTAATATAAAACAAGATCTTTGATACAAGACACTTCATGAATTACATCAATCAGTGAACAACATAGAAAATCTCAGATTATACATGATTGTACATTTTTCTTTCATATAACAGTTTATAATATACATACAAAAATAACAATATAGGATTACACTCTCTTTATGATGTAAAGCTTCCTCTCAAGATTCATATTACTTTAGCTTTAAAAAAATGTTTCATGACCCAAATCGGTCGATTTTGTATTCCCGTTTGGAAATTATATATCAGAACTGGATATTCCGAGATTTTCATGGTCGCATGCAGCTAACATTGTTTGGCCGTAGGCGCTTTTGAAATTCATCAGGAGAACCGATCAATTTTGATATTCAATTTCTCAAAAACAGAAGTGTTTTAGGGGCTAAAGTTTCTAGTGCTTATACTACATCCACAGGGGCATTCTTATATATCAAAAATTTAAAATATCACTATCCAGTCAATTTTCAAACTTTGCATTACCTTTAAGGCTCGTTCAGATATGACGAGGTTGTTTCATGTAATTTTTGTTGGAAACCTAACTGCGATGATATCTTGCTTTCCATACAATGTGAGATAACTACGGTATGCTAAAAAAACATGGCGAGATATCTTTCAACGAATGAACACCTAACTGCGATGACACCTTGAGATCCGTACAGTGTGAGATAGCATGACATGCTAAGAAACATGGTGAGAGATCTAACAGCGTATGGACACCTAACTGCGATGACATCTTGCTGTCCATACAGTGTGAGTTAGCATGATATGCTAAGAAACAAGGTGGGAGATCTTACAGCGTATGGACACCTAACTGCGATGACATCTTGCTGTCCATACAGTGTGAGATAGCATGACATGCTAAGAAACATGGTGAGAGATCTTACAACGTATGGACACCTAACTGTGATCAAAATGTAACCTATAGAAAGAATCAGGGTAAGCCTGAATCCGATGACCGGGGTAATAATATATCTGTAAAGCGCTTAGGCACATCGTTGGATCGGTGTATTGAGCGCTATATAAAAAAAACGGATTATTAATATTATTATTATTATCAATATTACCAAACTCTACGTCAGCTTGCGCTTCATTTAAAGATTTATGTTATCACCTCATTAACGATTAAACAAATTGAATCATTCGTTTTTATGTTCAGAAAATGTTCCATGATTGTGATTTTAATTTGGGTAGGTTTGCAGTATTAACAAAAGCATAATTAGTTTACAGATGTCAATAACACATGAGACAAGTATAATCTAGATGTGCCACAAATATATCCCGTGTTCGTCAACAAGTGTGTTTATACAAAGAAAAATGAACATGTTAAATGAACAGGCTAAATTTCCAGCGTATACATACTTTCTTTAACTATTCTCTAAGTTAAGAAAAAAAAGAACAACAGAGGAAAATACAAAATACGAAGAACTTTAATATGTTTAAGGGCAATCCAACCCTTTGTAATAAGTTGTATAAAAGTGTATCTCAAATTGGCGTATTGGTCATTGTGACGTAGTGACGGATAACTCTCCCGTTAAGTTGTTATTCACAAAATATCATTGTATTTCTATTTTACGCCATAGCGCCTTCTCCCTTTTGAAATCTAAGTAATTTTGTAAGATGAACAAATCTTTCCGCCCCTACATCACAGAGACATGACCGATTCAGCCAATTTGAATAGACCCTATTGGCCTATAGTGATTACAACTTTTACAAATTCATAACTTTTTCATTGTTGGCGGATTTTATTCAAACTTTCACCAGTCTACTTTCCTTATTGTTTTTGTTGCTCTTCTCTAGAGTGGTTTGATATAAAGGCTAGATTTCCATTTAAAGGTACTTAACAAAACTGTGTACAAAGCAGTTCAGGGGTCAGTAGTCTGTCCCCGAAGTAGTCGCCCCATTTTCCCCATAAGAATTGACCGAACAAAGCTATTAGACCATACGAAAAATTTGTCAAGCTAAACATTGTCCTCGGGTTTGGTCGCTCACTTTTGGTCACAGCATTTATACCCATCCCCAAACTTTTTTCAGGAGGAAGTTGTAGGTATATTAATATTATCATGACACAAAAACTGAAGAAAAAAATATAAGGTGGGGATTGGTTTTCAGACCAACCACCGTGTGTGGTAACATAATATACATTATGTCATAGTTTTAAGACTATTGTACTTTTAACTTGTAAATACATGTACTTTTCAATTGTAGTCGAATGGCAATTCAGTTGCTAAACTGCGACGATGGAATTTTTGTAAAATATATCCATATGATAATATCCGTATGATTGAATTCAACTTAGTCTAATTTAAATAAACTAAATTGAATTGAAGCGGTAACTTTTGTGAAAAGCAAAACTGCTGAATTCACATGAAATATGTAAAAGGTGAAATTACCAATTATAACAACAATGCAGTTCAATGTAATATCCATACGAAGAGTAAAATAAAGCAAAATAATAATACCAATAACTTTACAGGATAACCCGTAAAGGCTGAAAAGATACAACATAATCGCAATATAAGTTAAGAAATATAAGCAAAAAATTAAAGAAAATGCTATTGGAATAACGTACAACATAAGGGAATAACACTAATCAGAAGTTAATCAATATCTTACGATTTTTTTAAGTTATACACTATGATATCATATCACTGTCTTTCAGTTAATATCTAGGAGATACGATAACACAATGGAAGAGTTAGATGCATAGTTTATGTACAGTATTTACATATTATTTCGGGAGAGGAAAGTTATAATAAAATTGAATAATGACAACGATATTCAGGCAATTAAAAATCTATTGAGAGAATAGGCATCTTCTCATTCGGTTAGTTATCACATAATAAACAATAACATATGGCACATTATAGGCCCATATAAGAGTAGAGCTGGAGCAGAGAGGTATATACAACACCTAAAATGGTAAAAAGGAGTGTGAGGTGGATTACAGTGTTACTTTGATAAAATACAACTTATAACCACAAGCAAACGCGAGCATGTCTGGAGAGAGGGAAACCAAGTAACACCAAGTACCTCCAAGCGTCAGATTAAGTACATTGAACTCAACTCTCTCCTTCAGGTTCAGACCATCAAGGTCATAGAGCCTGATCACCACGCTACCCTTCATACGATCAACACTCGCTACATACACCCTGTCCTGCTCATCCACGGCAGCATACAGGTAGACATCGTATGGAGCTTGTATAGACTTACCAGCATTCCCATCCCTGTCATACACGGTCACCACACCTGGGTTGGTGTTATGACATGAACTCGTGATGATCAAACCCGACCTGGTACCAGATACCTGGCCCGTCGTGTTGTGTTTTGTTGGAACAGTGTGTTTGAGAGTGGATCCAGCCGGGTCATAGACAGAGATTTGCTTCCCAAAGTTAGCGATAAGGATTTCATCTGATGGACTTCTGTTTAGTCTGGGATAATAGCCAGAGCTATTTACGTGGATGGTTGATTTCCTGGATCCATTGGGAGAATATATGTGTGCTTCGTTGACACCCGTCGATATGCATAACGACCTGTCTTGTCGAAACACAAGATCAATACACTTTATGTTACTTGGCATGTTTGTATACTGCTCCTGTTTACCAGCTGAATCAATGATATCTATACCATGTGTAATACCATATCCTATTGCTACACTATCATCTGAGTACTGGGTTATTCCATACATCTCTCCTCGTAGATCTAAACACTGAATGACTCGCAAATTTGGATCTGATTCTGAGATACTCCCGAGGTCAAGACAAGTATTATCTACAGGATTGAACCTCTTCTCCTGTGCTCTCTTCGTAATGGCTGCCGCAGAAGTGTGATCAGTAGCTGATTCTGAGATGCTCCCGAGTTCAAGACGAGTATCATCTGCAGGCTTGAACCTCTTCTCCTGTGCTTTCTTTGTAATGGCTGCCGCAGAAGTTTGATCAGTAGCCTCCTTCAGCATGGTATCCAGCTCCTCACAAAGCAAGGTATGAGCAGACAGACTGTCTGTCTCAAGACGACCCAGTCTGTCATTAGATACCAGTGTTATTGAACTACAAATACTCTTGATCCTCTGTCGGTCCTTGGATTTCAAGACGCTGAGGTCGTCATCGAAACTCCGCTTTACTGCATTGATTTGGTCGATGAGATTTTGGTGATTTTCTTCAAGCTCTTTGGCCTTGATGCTGTAGGCTTGACTTACATCGTCTTGTAGTTTCTGCACGGCAGTGTATACTTCATGGCGTTGTACTTCGACATTCTGAATGTTCTTCTCCAGTTCTGTCTTCTTAGCGGCACATCGCTGAACAAGGTCGTTCACCTAAACAAAACAAATAATAGAGAATGAAAAGAACATTTATTGGCATGAGATGTATGCTAATAAAATGGAGTTGATTTGAAGATGAAATACAGATTTTGCAAGCGCCTGAATTTTCACAAAAGTAATACCCCCCCCCCCCACACACACACACACACACACACACACATAATCATACGAGGACATAGAAAATGAATACATTGTTGTTTTTCTGATTCCTTAAAAGGGAATCCAGCCCTAGTAATTAGTCCATTTGTATGAAAGCAGTAATATCAGATAAACAGAATGGAGATAGTTTTATGATAATAATGATTATAATCATCATCATGAAAATAATGATAACAAAAGCAATATATAGATAATAAGAAGAATAATGGTACTACTACTCTACTTCCAAGTATGGTGATGATGATGATGATGATGATGATGATGATAATTTTCATTAACAATATTACTTTTATCTAAATGATTTTCGTGTAACAAAAGAAACAAAAAAAAGACATTGCATTTCTCAAAGATTTACATTTGAAGCATTATTTAAAAATCATATTTGAATAATAACGTCACATACGTAGTGCAAAAGTGTTTCTATAGTATTTAGGATCATATAAATCGACAGACAGTCTAATATAACGCGAGGGAGTGAAGCGAAATTTAAAAGTGTAACTTTCTTATCTTATTGGTTATCTGATTTTGCTCAAACATGTTTTGATTGGTTTGACTGATTTTTCTGCTTTTATTGAAAGTAAGTGTTTTTTTTTGGAGTGGACTCGCCCTTTAATGGAGTCAATATGGATTACTGAACACATGTTACATGTAAGTCTGATCATTACATATTGCAAGTTTATTGCAGTTTTGTATTTTTACAAACTTACTGAAATCTAATCGATATACGGAGAAATTATGTCTTGTAAAGGGGAAAAAGGGGATGAATTATCAGCCCCATCGCCTTGATGATTCAGGAAGATAATGAGAATTCTTTAATTTAGATGGTGACACTTTGTTTTTTAGAACCTCTTTTCTATGGTTAATGATGTCATTTTTTTTCTCTGGCAGGGGAGGAGGGGAAAAGAAATCTCTCTTTTGGTACTTGTAGGAGACATGATTTCTACGGTATAAACAGAAGTTAACAAATCTTCATATATTTTGTATTAAAGGGAGGGTAGGTCTGGGTAACGACCAATAACTGAAAAAAGTTAGGTTTAGGAATGGTTAAACTTTGCACTTGAGAATACTTATCTCCTAATTGAGCTTAACTGAAAAATAGTTAGGGGGCACTCATTTTGCAATAACCTTTTGCTAATTCTGTTACATATATTTTGTAATTCCTTGCGAGGCCCCCCACCCCCCCCCCCCTACTTGTCCCCTCCGCCTCCACCCTCCTCCTCGCTTCTTGCGCCAATGGTACCTTAAAGTTGAATGATTTTGTCGTTTTCATGCCAAACTGAGACACATGTTGACTTTACCATCCTTGTCAGGGGGAGGGGTAGGGGACCTATTTTTGCCCCAACCGGCCGTCAGTTTGACGGATGGGAGAATCTTCTCATTTGGTTGCGGTGACTAGTATACATTGTAGACAGGGTTTATATACTGACAATAATCACCTGATCAATCAATATTCGAGGGAATTTAGCGACCGCGTGAAGAAATTTTTGATTTTAGGATGCTCGAAAAAATACTTTTCAGAGCAATTGAAAGCTTATTTTGATGCAGGGATTTCGATATAATTTTCCTTTATTTTTCCTTGCCTGCGAGGGGGTACCTTCCCTTGTCTGAATTGTTTGAGTAAACTTGTCAGGCCTTTATAGCCAAACGCAAGTTGCTTTTTTGAATGAACCCACTGACCTTTATTCAATTTTGTCCCCCACTTGAATAATGCAGAGACATCAACCCCCTCTGGCCCTGCACCCCTACGACTTCCAGCGCCTATGGTACCTTCCCTCATCTGACTCGTATGAGATAACTTGTGTCAGGCCTTAAAGTTGTTGTCAAAGGAACCCACTTACCTTAAGACGTAACTGCTGCTCGAAGTCAGCCTGATTCTTGATGTTGTGAAATTGATGACCGACGATCACGCACTCGAGACATACATGGACCTTACAATCCTCACAAAACATATCTTTGTTCTCTTGTTTGTGGATGGGGCACTTCTCGGATAGAATAATGCTGACCTTCCCGTTGATGATATCCTGTATGGATACAATCTCATGACCTTCAAAGACTGATGTCAGCAGCGCATGGCTGCAGCCGCAATCAGTGCACATGTAATTATTACACGTTCTACAGAATGAAACAGCATCTGATTCTTGATGAAACTTGGAAGCAGTGCATTTTGGACGCATCTCAAGGACAGCGTTCATCCCTCCACACTCGGCGTGGTAATTGTCTACAAGTCCGTTGACAGTCACATTGGTGAGGAATTCATCGACACGGTTCGCAGACAACTTGGTGATCTTCCTGCAGAGAGGACAGATCATGTGATCGAGATCGTGGTGTGAAAGGTCATAGTTCTTGAGACATTTCAGACAGAAGGTGTGTCCGCATGAAGTCAGGATGGTTGCCTCGTCGTATATATCAAGACATAATGGACACGTCAGATTATCTAAAGAGCTTGGAGCTTTCTCTTTCTCAGTCTGCTCAGCCATTGGTACAAATATCGGATTTCTGGCTTATTACAAACACGAGCTCATTCTACGCATATAATCCATTCATGTCCAATAAAATTTCAATTTGTGATCAGCTGCCGTGTACCAGAAGCCATCAGTCAGTTCATGCAAGAACAAACTACATTGTTATTTGTATATGTAATGCAGTGACGTATTGTATTGTAGTAGATTGCGTCCTGACTGCTTACAGTTCTAGTTCTCACGTTGATTACACATATGTCATTATGTGTCGAAAGAGGTGCGAATAACTTTGATCGAAAATACTGAGATTCTATACAAGTGTATACATCTATACAAATGAGATTACAATGCTAAACTCATACTTCAGTAGATCGTCTGTGAATATAACGCAGTTTGTGCATCCTATATACACTATGAATATGACAGACAATGAAAGCGGACAAAATATACAGTTCCTTAGGTAGACAAAGGAACATCCCTTCACTGCTATTATGTAAAAATGTGTAGAACAGGTGTCACATGCATATTCACCTGTTCTACACATTTTACATAATAGCAGTCAAGGGATGTTCCTTTGTCTACCTGAGGAACTGTATATTTTGTCCGCTTTCATTGTCTGTCATGTTCATAGTGATAATATCATGGCCTATTAATAGATGTGGGTTTTTCCACAGAGAGTGCGTGCGCAGCGTTTAAGCACCTTTGAGCTTCATAGCGGTATTCATCATTTTTATCTATAGAGGGCGACTCATAGTTTTTCAGTTATGGATACATTGCGTTGGAGATCTTTAGTAGAATCCGTACTAGTACTAGTAATAAGAGCAAGACAATTATTTGCCTCTATAACTATGTTTGGAAGGGTAAAAGACGGTGACCACACTTATATTTCACCCCTTCCTTCTCCACTACTCTTCCTTTATCTCCTTCCATTTCTCTCATTCTCTTCCCTTTTTTCCGTCAAAAATTGATTTCAAAACTTTTGCGTTTTTAATGCTACAAGATGTCTCACCTGCCTGGCCTTACTTATTATAATGCAAAATTCGCCTGAAAAAATATTTAACCACTTCCTCTCTTATAAAATATATCATGCGTTAGAACTATAGACATACAAATGTTGTTCATGTCTGTCTCAAGAGCTGATGATCTGTAAGATGATAGCAAATAGAATATGTAGGCCATATTGCATGGAAATATGATTCATTTGAAGAAAAATAAATTGTTAAGGATACTGTAAGAGTTCTGTTTGTGCTACTGCATTTCGGGAAAAACTGTCGAAGTTGTTTCTTTTTATTGTTAAAATGAATGGGTTGTTTTGCACTAGCAAAATAGTCAAAAATAAGTCTGAAAGTTTTCTAGAATAATATATCTGTGTGCAGTGGTCTTCATTGGTTGTGATTTTCAGCAAGATTGATATCAGTGTGTCAGTATCATTTAAATGATTCCTAAATGTCATAAATAAGCCTACACAATTTGGCCCAAACAATTACTCCTATATTATATACTACATAGTGAACATTTCCTGATAACTTAATAGACAGTTTCAATCGCTTCCGGACAGTTTCTCTCGTACATGTCATGCAGGCAAATTTAATTTACCAGCACTCATCTTTATCTGTAGTGGTATCAAAAGTTTAGTCGCTCTGTTTAGAATATCTCAGGTATTCAACAAGCATTACATTTATAAAAGTTATTGTCCTATATGGCGGACTAATGAATATTAATAAGTCAGAATGAATCAGGAGAGCTTGGGTATTTGTTTCTAGTTCATCGTTAATGTGCCATGGACCAGTGATGGCCTGGTGGTAGAGTCGCTGCCTGACAAGCAGTAGATGCAGGTTCAAGTCCCGCTGGTTCCAAGATTTTTTCTGACATCTTTTTCAATACAGATCGATCAATCGATCTTATTTACTGGGTGTAAGCCACAAATATATGATTAAATAAAAGATGACTGTTATCTTCTTTAATTTCTGTAGATTAGTGACAATCAACATAAGTGTTCATGATTTTTTTGTTGATTTGCACAAGATGCTGGCGAGAGTAGTATGCATCATGTATTTATATGAGTGGTAGGTGTATTTTATAAATTTGCACTGGTATTAAAAAGGTTTTTCGTTTGTTTTATATTAATGGCCATCAGCCTAATTGCGAAATGCAATATCCATTTATTTATGAATTAAAGTTACAATAATTGGAACTTGTTAAGGGAAAATTAGATAGCACAACAGGTTCGTTGCTAGTTAATTTAATATGAGCTCAAGTGCTCATTTATATTCTCTGTAGAACCAGTTATACCTCAGTGATGCCACGAGACGGGTTCAAACCGACTCCACACCGATCTGTTTTTTGACATTCGGGATAACGTGACTTTTATTTTATGCGGTCTGGGGTCGGTCTTGTGTTGCGCTTGTCCGTGCGACTGAGATATTACATATTTATGAGTTATGTATTGTTAAGTATGAGTATCAGAGACAGCCCTCGGGGGGGGGGCACAGTGACCCCCCCCCCCCCCACACACACTTTTTCAAGCACCCCAAAAGTGTCTCTTTTTACATAGGAATAGTGCCCCTTTTACTTTGAAATGTCCCCCTATTAATTTTTAAAAATGCCCCTTCCCCTTTTCAACTCAGATAAGTGCCCCTTTTCCTTCGACAAGTTCCCATTTTCCTTTACAATAAGTGTCCATTTTCTATTCTCATAAGTACCCTTTTTAATCTCTAGTAAGTGCCCCTAGTTAGGTACGAGAATTGCCCATTATCACTTTTGATAAGTGCCCCCTTCACCTCTGATAATTGTCCTATTTAAATCTGAGAGGTACGTGCCTCTTTTACTTTGACAAGTGCCCCTTTTCCTTTGTAAGAAGTGCCCCTTCGCCTTTTTAATAACTACCCCCATATCAAATCGGATAAGCGCACCTTATATGTTCACATTTGCCCTTTTTCCTTTCTAATAAGTTCCCCTTTTTCTAATTATAAGTGCCCCATTACAAAAAGAGCCCCTTCCCCTTCTCATAAGTGCCCCTTCTCTGGTAAATGACCCTTTTCAGGTACGAGAAGTTACTCCTTTTCACTTCAGAAAAGTGCCCCCTTCACCTCCGATAAATGCCCCTATAAAATCTGATCGGAGCCCCTTTTTCATTCACATAAGTGCCCCTTTTCATATCTGGTCATTGTCCTTTTTCAGGTGCGATAAGTGTCTCTTTTCACCTCTGATAATTTCACTTTTAACAATATAAATAATATCAACCCCTATCAAAATCTGATCGGGCCGTCTTTTCCATCGACAAATGCCCATTTCCTATTCTGATGACTGACTTTTTCATCCCTGGTGAGTGCCTCTTTTTGAGGGTGTAAGAAGTGCCCCATTTTCACCTCTGGTAATTAGTCTTTGTACTTTGGCACATGCTCCTTTTCCTTTCCTCATTAAACGCGCCCTAGCTAATTCAAGCGACTATGCTCGCACGCATCTATAAATGATATACTACAGGTTACTTATCGAAGTTCTTTTCAGTCTTCCGTTATGAGAATGTGCTTATAACCCCATTAGGATTGGGTTTTTTCCTCTTTATAAGATATAATTTTTCGCAGTGCGGCCTCACACATCTTAACATGTTTCCTCGCTCGCTAGCAAACAATTTGTTAGACAATCAAACCCAACTGCAAATTATGATGCTTAAGCAATATCTTGTATGGTGTATAAAGTGAAACAAATATTGAAATCACCCCTGATAATTGTAAACACAATGTAGGGATATATACCAATGTTTAAAATTGTATATTTTCGCTTTGAGATTTCCCTTTGTAGGTGCCCTTTTTTCTCTCCAAAAAGTGCCTTTTTTCTTGGTGCCCCCCCCCCCACCTTGGAAGTCGCTCAGCCGCCCCTGATGAGTATCATATCTTTTTTAATGTATTACTCTTTTTTTTTTTAACAGATAAAGCAATACTTATTTTAATTTAAAGCCATATACAGCTTAAATGCAAAAACAGGATATTAGTATGAACATTTGTTTTTATCAATGCTTGAATGTTAGTTAATTGACCTGTTCATATTGGTTACTATATCTACAGTTAAACCGAAGTTTTTTCTTTATGTGTAGCATATTTATATCAGAAGAAGGTGGTTATGAGATCGAGAGAGAAAGAGAGAGAGAGAGAGAGAGAGAAGAGGAAAGGAACAGTAGTCAATGATCGAGACGATGAGTGATAATTCGCAAGAAAGACAAAAGAAAACAGCATGTAAGAGAAGAAAAAAAGGAAAAGTAACAGACAGAATCAATCTAATTCTGAGAATGAATAGAGAAATAGAGAGAAGGAAGAGATCATCTGAAAAACATGTGCTTCGATGTTACGGCGTATGGACACCTAACTGCGATGATATCTTGCTGTTCATACAGTGTGAGATAACATGACATGCTAAGAAACATGGAAAGAGATCAAACAGCGTATGGACAGCAACACGTGATCAACATGTAACCTAGGAAAGATCAATATTACTAAATTCTACGTCAGCTTGCGCTTCATCTAGAGATTTCTTTTATCACCTCATTAACGATTAAACAAATTAAAACAGTCGTTTTTATGCTCAGAAAAAGTTCCATTCTTGTGATTTTTATTTGGGTAGGCTTTCAGTCATAACAAATAATACTTAATTTACAGATGTCAGTATCTCAAAAGACAAGTATATGCTAGATCTGCCACTAATATATCGAGTATCCGTCAATAATAGGCCTACTGTGTTTATACAAAGAAAAATGTACATGTTATTGTAATATATAGGCTATATTTACAGCGTTTACATACTTCCCATGAATGTTTTCAGTAAGTTAACCAAAAAAAGAACAGAGGAAAGTACAAAAATGAAGAAGTTCGTTAAAGTGTTAAAGTGACTCGGTAAAATTGATGAAGGTTGATAAAACAAATTATGTAATTTTTGTATAAAATGTTACTTATTATATTCCTTCTACTGTACTAACCCTCTGGCATGCAAAAATACTGAACAAAATTCACAAAACACAAAGATATAAAAGGTTGTCATTAAAGGCGTAACTGGGCAACACCCTCCAGCAGTGATTAACAGTAAATTCTCCCAATCTTTTTGAATTTTCCCAACCGTTTTTCCATGAAAAAAAGACGTAAAACAGGCTATTACAAATCTTCCAACACCTAAACAATTTATATTCACCTAAAATGTAATTAAATTGTAATAATATAGTTGGGAGAATTAAGGAATCGATCAGATCAGTTTTTCCCAATTTGTATCATTAATTACGGTCCGTTCTCACTAAAATTGTCGGATTATCTTTAACTCTACGCCTATCATTGAAGTCACTATACCTTATCACCACTTTCTCTCATCTGAACAATGTTACCAAGTCCCTTTAAAGAGCAATCCAACCCTTGTGATAAGTTCATTTGTATAAAAGCGTATCTCAAATTGGCAGATTTGTCATCGTATTGTGATATTATAGTGACGGATAACTCTGCCGTTTGACGTGCACAAAAAATATCATTATTCCGTTTACGCCTAAGCGCCTTCTCCCTTTTGAAATGTTGGTAATGTTGTGTGTTGGAAGAAGTGGGGAAAGTTGTCACCACATCACGGAGATATTACCGATTCAGCCCATTTGAAGAAGCTATTATTTGTAGTGATTTTAATTTTTAAAATTTCATAACTTTCTCAATTTTGTCTGATTTCATTCAAACTTTCACCAGTCTACTTTTCGGATTTTTTTGCTTTTCTCTAGTCGGTAGTTTAATTTCCAGGTTGGATTCCCCTTTAAAGGTACTTCACACAACTGTGTATGAAACAGAAAAGGGCCAGTGGTCTGTCCCGAAATAGTCATCCCATTTTCCCATAAAAATTGACCGAACAAAGTTACTTAGACCATACGAGAAAAAAAATCAAGCTTAACATTGTCCCCGGGTTTTGTCAATCACATTGGGTCACCGCATACCCATGCACCAAACGTTGCCAGGAGGGAGTTGTAAGAACATTATCATAACACAAAAACTGAAAAGAAAACAATGAAGGGATGGATTGGTTTTCAGAACAACCACTGTGTATGGTTATCAGATTATATGTATGATTGAATCCAATTTAATATAATTTAACTAAACTGAATTTAATTAAAGCGGCAATTATTATGGAAAGAAAAACTGCCGAAATCAATTTTAAAATACGCAAAAAGTATTTTGTTTTGATACATTGTTCTTCTCTACATCATAGCAGACTAATCTGTCACATTATCAGTTTAATTTAATGGCTTTTCAGATAGGGTGCAAAGGGAATACGAATGAATTGTTAATGGAATATCACACCAGGGTCCTCCCATGATTTTTTAAATTTAATTTGATGTATCAAGCAAGTTCAATGTAACATCAATATGAAGAGTAAAATGATATTGTAAATGATATTGTAAAATTTAAACAAAATAATAGTACCAATAACTTTACAGGATGACCCACAGGATGACCCGTGAGAGCCAAAAAAAGATACAAAATAATCACAATATATAAGTCAAGAAATATAAGCACAAACATTAAAGATAACGTTAAGTTCTGGTCATGCGATTGCATTGTGAAAGAAAGATTGTGGAATCAATACAAAAGTTGGTCATCTAGTATATAAGTATTGGTGTGTACTCCAAGGTTCTGGAATCATCAAAATGATAACAAATTTAGCCCAGTCTCGGTAAAGTTACAAGCACTGTGCACAGAAATATGTATATGGGACTACACGAACACGTGGCATATCCGTCCCGATTTGTATGATGTTACACGCCATATTTCGAATATATGGACATTTTAAGAGCCATGCTTTTCAGGGAACATGTTTCGTCTGATGTTCTTCCACACTTGCATAATAACAATGATAACGCTGACAACCAATTTTTCACCTCTTCCCGGAACTCAACCTTCTCTTTAAACGAAATACTTTGGGAATAACAACATAATAAATAACACTAATAATAAGTCAATCAATATCTTACCAATTTCCAAGTTGTACATTATACATGTAATATCATATCACTGGCTTTCAGTAAGTATCTAGGAGATGCGATTACACAATGGAAGAAGTAGATGATATTTTACGTAAATTATTTACATACTATTTTAAAAGAGGGAATTACTTGGATAATGACAACGGTATTCAGGCACTATAAAACATAATTAAACAATATGATATGACACGTTAATTATAGGCCCATATTAGAGTAGAGCTGGAGCAGAGAGGTATACACAACACCAATAATGATAATAAGAGAGTGAGGTGGATTACAGTGTTACTTTGATAAAATACAACTTCTTGTAACAAGCAAACGCGAGCATGTCTGGAGAGAGGGAAACCAAGTAGCACCAACTATTTTTAAGCGTCAGATTAAGAACAATGAACTCAACTCTCTCCTTCAGGTTCAGACCATCAAGGTCATAGAGCCTGATCACTACGTTACCATTTTGTTCATCAACACTCGCTACATACACCCTATCCTGCTCATCCACGGCAGCATACAGGTGGGCACCACTTGGAGCTTGTAGAGACTTACCAGCATTCCCATCCCTGTCATAGACCGTCACTACGCTTGGGTTGGTGTAACAACATGAACTCGTGACGATCAAACCCGACCTGATGGCAGATACCTGGGTCGGATTGCTGTGTTTTGTTGGAACAGTGTGTTTGAGAGTGGATCCAGTCGGGTCATAGATATTGACGTGTTTCGTATTGTTAGCGGTGAGGATTTCATCTGATGGACTTCTGTTTAGTTTGAGAAAGAAGCCACTCCATTTCGGGTGGATGGTTGATTTCCAGGATCCATTGGGAGAATATAGGTGTGCTCCTTGAGTATCCGCCGATATGCATACCGACCTGTCTTGTTGAAACACAAGATCATAACACTCAATGGTACTTGGTATGTTTGGATACTGCTCCTGTTTACCAGCTAAATCAATGATATCTATACCAGTACGTGTGTCACCATATCCGATAGCTACACTGTCATCAGAGTACTGGGTCATACCCAACATCTGCCCCCGTAGATCTACATACTGAATGACTTGCAACTTGGGATCTGATTCTGAGATGCTCCCGATGTCAAGACGAGTATCACCTGCAGGATTGAACCTCTTCTCCTCTGCTTTCTTCGTAATGTCTGCCGCAGAAGTGTGATCAGTAGCCTCCTTCAGCATGGCATCCAGCTCCTTACAGAGCAAGGTATGAGCAGACAGACTATCTGTCTCAAGACGACCCAGTCTGTCATTAGATACCAGTGTTACTGAACTACAAATACTCTTGATCCTCTGTCGATCCTTCGATTTCAAAACGCTGAGGTCGTCATCAAAACTTCGCTTTACTGCATTGATCTGCTCGATGAGATTTTGGTGATTTTCTTCAAGCTCTTTGGCCTTGATGCTGTAAGCTTGACTGACATCGTCCAGTAGTTTATGCAAGGCCGTGAATACTTCATGGCGTTGTACTTCAACTTTCTGAATGTTCTTCTCCAGTTCTGTCTTCTTAGCGGCACATCGCTGGACAAGGTCGTTCACCTAAATAAAACAAATAATAAAGAAGTGAAAAGATCATTTTCTAGCATGAGATGTATGCTAATTACATGGAGCTGGTTTGAAAATGAAAACCCCGCGCCTGAAGTTTCACAAAAGTAAGATCCCCCCCCCCCCCAACAAACACACACGCTTATCATCATAATTATATAATACGAGGACAGAGGAATTGAATATATTTTTCTTCTTCTGCTTTCTTAAAAGGGAATCCAGCCCTTGTAGCCTAATAAGTCCATTTGTATGAAAGCAGCAATATCAGATAAACAGATATTAGCCAAATAGTAATATTATTATAATTATAATGATTATAATAATCATCATGATAATAATTATAATATATAATTATGATACATAATTATAGTAATAACCATAACAAAAGCAGTTTAATGATAATAATAAGAATAATGATACTATGGGCTGATTGTAAAGGGGGGAAGGGGTGGATCTCATTTTCCCTAACACTTTGATAGATAGGAATACCTTCTCCCATGTTTGCCGTGTCTATATTTAAGGCAGGTACAAACATAATTAACACAGAGTCTGTATTCGAGGGATAGTATGTAGCAACCGCTTGGAGAAAATTTAGGTTTTAGGATGCTGAGAGTTACTTTTCAGGGCACTTGAAAGCTTATTAAGTTGCAAAGGAACTTAATGTAATTTTCCTTTATTTGTCCTTGCGAGGTGGGCCAGAATCGAATTTGTCCCACATTTGAATAATGCGGGACATCAACCTCTCTTCTCACCTCTTCCGGCGCCTACGGTATCGTCCCTTATCTGAATTGTATGAGTAAATTTGTCAGGCCTTAGCCAAACGCAAATATTTTTTGTCAAATACCGACTTACCTTAAGACGTAACTGCTGCTCGAAGTCAGCCTGATTCTTGATGTTGTGATTTTGATGACCGACGATCACGCACTTGTGACAGACATGAACCTTACAATCCTCACAAAACATATCTTTGTTCTCTTGTTTGTGGATGCAGCATTTCTCAGATAGATGACCTATGCTGACCTTCCCGTCGATGATATCCTGTATGGATACAATCTCATGACCTTCAAAGACTGATGTCAGCAGCGCATGGCTGCAGTCGCAATCAGTGCACATGTAATTATTACACGTTCTACAGAATGAGACAGCATCTGATTCTTGATGAAACTTGGAAGCAGTGCATTGTGGACGCATCTCAAGGACAGCATTCATCCCTCCACACTTGGCGTGGTAATTGTCTACAAGTCCGTTGACAGTCACATGGGTGAGGAAATCATCGACACGGTTCGCAGACAACTTGGTGATCTTCCTGCAAAGAGGACAGATCATGTGATCGAGATCCTGGTGGGAAAGGTCATAATTCTTGAGACATTTCCGACAGAAGGTGTGTCCGCATGAAGTCAGGATCGTTGCCTCGTCGAAGATATCAAGACATAGTGGACACGTCAGATTCTCTAAAGAGCTTGGAGCTTTCTCACTCTCAGTCTGCTCAGCCATTGGTACAGATATCGGATTTCTGGCTCATTACAAACACGAGCTCATTATACGCATATATCCAATGTCCATTAAAACGCAATAACTACTAAACTAGAACTTATAGGCCAACAATCAGTTCATGCAAGCACAAACTGCAGTGATGTAGTACTAGTAGATTGTAATAGATTTCGTCCTAACTACATGCATGCAGTTCTGTACCAAGTTCTCACGTTGATTACAAATATAAGGAGCGAATTACTTGATCGAAAATACTGAGCCTCTATTCATGTGTATATATCAATGCACATGTAACTACAATGCATAAACTAACAGTAGATCGTCTGTTAATATAAAGCAGTTTGTGCATCCTAGATCTATGAATAGGAATGGGTTTTCCCACAGAGAGTGCGTGCGCAGCCGATAATTAGCACCTTTGAACTTATTTCCTAATTCGCAAACTCAAACGGAAATACATCTTTTCCTATTGATCTTACGACCTTTGAAACCTTGGGGAGCACCGAACTTTAGCTACGAACACGGGACAGCGCGCGATACAGGCAGAAAGTAGATTAGTAAGACATCATGAAACGATTCCAAGATGGAAAACAATTATCCTGTATAAGGAAGAAGCAACACCTCTTCCTATCGACAATTTAGATGTAATCTTTAACAGAGAAAAGTGTGTCTCCTAAAAATATAAAAAGGGCAAATGAACGAAATGGCCTACCAAACCGACACAACAAAGAACATCATCATATCTAATGATATATCTTGTTTGGTTCTACTTGGAATATATTGAAAATGATCGATCATTTTCAATATATTCCAGGTAGAACCAAACAAGATATATCATTATATAAAAAACTAAAAAACTAAAGCGGCCATGCATGAAGCTCGAAGCGATAACGGTCAGTGGCTAAACCATTCACTCTGTACGTACATGTAATGTACATGCGTACACACCCTAATCTTCATTTGTATAGGAATGCAAAGCATCTTGTAACTTACAATAGGAAATTACATTAATGGTGGTATTCATCATTTTTATCTATACAGTGCGACCCAGAAAAACGAACCCTAGAATTATCGATGTTTTATCATAACTTAATCACAATTATAATTAACAAATGACACATATTTGTAAAGCTTAGATCCTCCTCTTTTATTTGATACAACTCATATAATGCATATTTCACGCATGAGTGATTAAAAGCAATTTGAAGGAAGGAAGCCAAAAAGTCATTTGGCGGCGGTATCTGAGTTTTGAAGAAAAATTAACATTTCTAGAAAGTTCATTTTCTGCTCGTTCATATGACACCTCAATCAAGAAAAAATGAGCAAGGAATAACAAAGATCTGTTTGTTTAAAGTGATGCTTTAAAGTTTAAACGAGTTGCATCAAGTGAAAGAGGATGATCTTGCTCATCATATTTATTAGTAACTTGCATCATCAGTACTGGGTCTAATACATTAAAGAGAACTGAATTTGAACCCGGGTCATAAGCTACCCCCCCCCCCCCCTCTTTTTTGTCATTGCCCTTCCTTTCCGTCACTTATTTCCTTTTTGCCACGGAGTATGTACAATATTTTGTTACCTTTGTGATGCAATGTCACTGCAAAGAATTTTTACAGTATGATCTTCATTACTAGCTTTTGAAATTGAAGGAAGTAGACCCAATATAAAACACAACAAAAATCGCTTTAGTGGGGATATTTTTTGTTCTTCACAGTAAGTTTTTTTTTAAATATTAAAGTGGTTCCTAATTAACATTTTCCCGAAAATCAATCATCTTTTCAATTGTGACTGATGCTTTTCAGTCATTTCGATTGCATACGGATCCAACCGGAGTGTTGGCTCAGTCAGTAGAGCGTCCGCCTCACAACCGGGAGGTCGTGGGTTCGAACCCCGGTCGCGTCATACCAAAATACGTTTAAAGATGGGAGTTTTTGCTACCTTGTTTGGCGTTCAACAATAAGGGATAGAGCAACGTCGATCTAGCGCTGCTCAGTGGCTGCCGGGCTCACGATCAATTGGGCAAAATAAATTTATGTTTCGGTTTAATAAAATTTGGAGTGGACCATTAAAAATTATTATTAAATATTATTACGCGGTACCCGCTGCTAAGATAATTGTCTAGTTGCAAATATCCTCGAGAGGGCGCAACCCTACTCCGACACATTTCCCTGCATCGCGCCTCTTTTCAAAAGCATGCAGTACATAAATCTAGTGCAACACTAGTGCAGTATTTTCTCTAGCCTCCTGTACTTCTCCTCTTGAATTATTGTGCTACTTGTCTCACAATGCGCCCCGGAATAGTTTCCTAGATAGATGGCACACTGTAAATGCTTGCGTTGTATACACATTTCCTTCACTAGTAATGATATTATCATTATTATTTTTATTATAATTATCATTATTATTAGTATTACCATCATCATTATTATTGTAGTTATTATTATCTTTATCATTACTATTATTATTAATTTAACATTGTCATTATTATTATTTATACAATTATTATCATGCATATTGGGGCGAATTCATCCAATGGCCAGGACATTCATGAGATAGGTAGAATTCTGCATAAAAGCAGTTTGAAATAAATCAAACACCGACAAAATTCCATTTAACGATCATTCACATTTAATGCATTAATAACAATATAGGCTTGGTACAAAGTCAATAGGGAAGTACGGGTGTATGGCAGCATTCTAATGAAGGGGTGCACGGGGGGGGGGGGTGGAGGTCTGATATGCCAACAACATGAACAGAACTAATAAACTCAATCATTTGCTAACTGACCTGTAAGGGAATCACCCACCGGTGACTACTCAAACGTTTGGAAACCCATATTTCGAAGCTTAGTATGAGGAAGAAAAATACAAACGATTTTCGGATAATCCCTTCAACTAAATTTGAGGAGGGAGGTATTTTAATCCAACCGCTTTTCTATTCGCATGTTACAAAACAATCAAATGCAGAGAGTATCCTGAATACAAGAAAGAAGGTGTCAAATCGCTAGAAGTAGCTTGTGTTGAGTTAGCAAATATTCATAATGAGTTCTGGTTTTCTACAAGTTTATTTTGTAAAATGATGCAGGAGAGAGATATAATTGTGCATATAATTATTATGCCGTTGTACGATAAATCATAAAGGCCTGGGCAATATATGTTTCTGTGTACAGTGCTTGTAGCTTTTCCAAGACTGGGCCAGATTTCTTATCATTTTGATGATTCCAGAACCTTGCAGTACACAGCAATACTTATACGCTAGATGATCAACCTTTTCTGATCGGTCGCATGACCAGAACTGGTCTTTACCTAATGTATTGTATGATGTATGAGGAGAAACAAAATATTGAAATCATTCCTGATAATGTAATCGCAATAGGGGTATATATTAATGACAACAAATTGTATATTTTCACCTCGAGATTTTCCTTTGTAGGTGCCCTTTTTGTTGGTGCCCCCCCCCCCCCCCCCCACACACACTTTGGCAGGCGCTCCGGCGCCACTGGATATATTTAACGCCTTAGAACAATGTTTCATTGAATTTCCATTTGGACAGCAAACTTATTTAATTGTGCGACCATTTCCAAAAAGTGACCTCCGCGCAGCACTTTGCTACTAATTTAACATGTTTAATAAAATGAAGCGCGTGATGTAATGGGAGCAAATGGTAATGGTATTTCATTTTCTTATCATGTTACGTGAGGTGAAAGTGAAAGAATTTCTCTTCTAGCCAATACAATATGTCTCTCATTAAAACTCTTTTGTTTTTCTTTGAAAAGTTGGCAATAATGATACTTTGATTGCATTACTTGATACTCACTTCACCGATCAACATTGTTTTGAAAATAGCATTTCAAAATCTATTTGTGTCAGATTTTGGTTAACCAATACCTTATCATCATATCGTTACCATATGACTTCTGCGTTATATAAAGCAATGCATTATATTTAAACAGCTTATGGATTGTTCACAGTTACCGTTTTATTCTGGGTTTTACTGTTGTATTGGACGTACTGTATATATTTTAAGCTTTGGAACACTCTTAAAGATTTCTTGGATGAATTACCAAATATTCTACATGCAAAGCAGTACAATTTGTTAGAAACGTCTTTTTCGCTTAACATACTGGTAAACATAACTATCTGGACCACAAATCGACATTTAAGTGTGTCCGCACGACTGATTTAAATGATAAGTAATTATAGAGTTCATACTATTTTGCAATTTTAAAAGTATTTGTATCATAATAAACCATAAACGGCCCTTTATAACGTTGACATTTTCGTTCTCTCTCTCTCCCTCTCTCCCCCTCTCTCTCTCTTTCTCTCTCTCCCCTATCTCTGTTTTTCCCTCTCTCTCCCTGGATCCCTTTCCTCGGCCTCCTCTTATTTCTGTCT
This sequence comes from Strongylocentrotus droebachiensis, assembly GCA_035222895.1. NCBI lineage: Eukaryota > Metazoa > Echinodermata > Echinoidea > Camarodonta > Strongylocentrotidae > Strongylocentrotus > Strongylocentrotus droebachiensis. Next base: position 1,076 of record JAVYIG010009799.1, on the reverse strand, counting down.
CTGTGTCACTTTTACCATCTTCTTATAACTCTCCCCCCCCCCTCCTCTGTCTCTTTCCCTCTCACCCCCTTTTCTACCCCAATTACTCGACCTGTTACTAATTCATATGACATAAGATGATTTTAAACATAACCACAAGATGATTTTAAACATAACCACAGTGAAAATTATTTGATGAATTAAAACAACTGTTTCGTGAAATTCTTTTCTCTTTGATTTGTTTTAATAGCAATCTATATTTACATTTCATAATAAACGTTTATAGCTGACATAATATTGTCGAAAAACGGTAAACAGATTTGGCCCCAAAACAAATCTTATCACAATTAATCAAAATATATTAGAGAGCACTACAGTATTACATCAACTACCTCAAACTTTTATGATCTACAACTGTATATCATTACGTCCAAGGCTCAAAATATTTTTTTGTCCACGGGGACTCTTTTAGTACTCACAGGGGCTAGCTCTTTTTTATACAAATTTCTATTGAATTTGTTCCCCACTCTCATGCATGATACTCAAAGGAGCTACACAAAGAAAAATTCACTACAACTGATAATTAGAACAAATTACATATGCCTTTGTGGGAAAGATTTTCTCTTGAAAAACACGAATAATTTGCTGAGAAATCATATAGATTTCATGGAAAGGCGTAAAATGCAATTTTCCAAGACCCTTCTTAGACCCCCGAACGCCCCTGAAAGTAAGCCAAACACACGAGCGTAGCGAGCTCTGAATAGTGACGTCACACACTGGACAAACAGCTCAGTACCGGCCGCATACCGTAGTCGCGCGTGTATTAGACTGCAGCTAGCCAGCCGTGTCCCGTGTGTGACGTCACAAATATTGACGCTCTACAAAGGACCGCTGAAGGCAGAAAATCTGGATCTCAAAACTAACATTTTTGAGAGTTGATTACTGCGGGCCCCAAACATATTATGTTGAAGAGGAGAGTTGTTGTTCTTGATCAGTAAGGCTTCCCCTTCGCAATGATATGAGTTTTGCATCAATTCAAAACACTTTTGATTCTTCGTGTGTCTACTTTAAATTCTTTGCTATTCTATCATTATCAT